>WYDI02007829.1:0-13802 GCA_009867235.2 Psittacus erithacus | reverse complement strand
GAGCAAGCTGCTCTAGTGGAAGGTGTCCCTGCCTGTGGCAGGGGTTGGAGCTGGAGGAGCTTTGAGGTCCCTTCAACACAAACCAGGCTGGGATACTATGACAGCGACAGAGACAATTTCTGTCTTGAGACACAGAATCAGTCCCTTATGGCTGCTCGCAAAGGGCAGATGTGGGTTTTGTGGTTGCAAGGATGCTGCGGTGCAGGTGGGATACTTCTCTCAGCCCTCGCAGAGAGGATCCTCCTGGAAGTCATGAGGATGGGAAAGAGTGTCTTCTTCATGAGCTTCAACCTTGCTTTTCCTCATCCTGCTGCCCCACTCTCAAAGCCCACTAGGGACCGCTAGATGCCCACCTCTGCATTCTCTTCGCCAAGTCTACTTCCCTCGCAAGAAGCAAACCTCTCCCAAACCAAGCCACTCTGCCGTCTCTGCACTGCTTGAAGAGCTGTGGGATAGCCTACTGGCACCACACATATACCTAGGTAAGGCTGAACTGGACCCTCACTTGTAGCAGGACGTGAGTCTTTTCTCATCTGCTGGGCATAAAACCAGGAACAAACCCTATACTGATGTTCCTTCAAGTGTGTGAGAACTGGCAGAGCCAGGGAACTGAAAGAGATGAAGATCAGGTCCCTGGCAATCCCACAGGGACCTGGGACAATGCTGGGATGAGACTCCAGCTCTGCTGCCAGCATGTCAGATGTGTGTCCTGTGGCCAGGGAACAGGAGGAGGTGGAACTGCCAGGTGAGACAGGAGGGAAGGGATATTGCCATCCAGATGTGCCATCCCTGTAGACACTCCAGGCCAGGCTGGATGTGGTTCTGAGCAACCTGATCTAGTTGAAGATGGCTCTGCTCATGGCAGGGGGTTGGTCTAGATGACCACTGAAGATCCCTTCCAACCCAGACTACTCTATGATACCAATTCCATGATTTTCAAACCAACTGAATTAGCAGTTGGTCAGAGGACAAGATTACATCAGAAGTCTCCAGCAAAGGGTGCTGTGATGCTGAGAGAGAGGACTGGTGCTTAGCACAGGTCCCACCTCTTCAACCAGCTGCACCTCCATCACGTGGGGAGAGCATTCTGTGCTGAATAAGTGGGACTGAGCAGGAATGTGTCACTTTGTGCCAAGCAGAGGAACACAGAGAGGGGTGAGGATAAACCCATCCTTCACCAAAGCCCAGTGCTCCCTCCTGGCTCCACCCTTGCTGGTAGGCGCAACGTTATGAAAGTAACAGCTCAGACCAAGGGCCCACCTTGCCCTGTACTTTCTTGACAGTACTCAGACGTATGAGCACTTTGCAGTTCAGCAGCTGCCAAGTCAGAGGTACATCTTGGTGTATTTCTTGGTTTTGAGGGAATCCCTTGTCCTTCCTGAATTCATCCTGTTTCTCCTGGAGCCCATGTAAGGTTTCATTGCTCACAACACCTTGTTCTGAGGACTTCTGCAGTTTGACAGCGCATCTGCAAGAGGCAATGCCCCTCCTCCTGTTGAGCACTTCCTGCCAGCTTCATTTGATGTGACCTTGTAATTGCATAGAAGAAAACAGTGAACACTTAAACTCTGTGCCTTCTCTCATGGCCTCCTGTAGACATACTTTGTTCAGCTTCTGCTTTTTCTTTTCCAGTTTTAAGAACCCTGCCTTCTTTAGCCATTTAGCACAGGGGCCATCAGACCTCTGACTGCTCCTGCTGCAACTTCCAGGCACCTGACTGCACAAAGATCTCAACGCGTCTCTCCAGTGCTCCCCTGCGCAGCTCTAGAGGCAGGCGCACAGAGCAACAGTTCCCCTTCTCCTGCATCACTGTCCCACGATTCCTCAAGTTGCTCAGTGGTGCCCAGAGTCATGTAGGGGTAGAGGAAAGGTGTGAAGGCAGCTGGACTCACAGACTCACCTCCACAGCTCCTTTAGCACTGGTGCCAGTACCAGGATATGGACAAGGCCACCTCCATGGTGAGTGGCATGCAGACACTTTGGCCACACTACAGACTTGAGCTTCTTCTCCCACTCCTTTAGAGCAGCAGTTGATGAAAGCTTAATGGAGAACGTCCCTGCAACTGCATCACGCACCAAAGGCCATTCACAGCGGCCACCTCCCCAAGCTCACGTGAAAAGCCTTCCTCTGCCAACCATCCTCACACTCAGAGAGCCGCAGCAGCCCCGGCCCAGACCCAGTGCTGCTCTCACACAGTGCGAGTGCTGTAACACTCACCAGCCTTTGCCCCGGCCCATCTGGCATGGCCATGGTAACCATGTAGCCCCTGGCAGAGCCGAAGCTCCTTGCAGGGCACACACCCCCCGAGGCGCACTGTGAAAAGAACAGACTCATTCCCCTGTTGTGCATTTTGCAGTGTCAGGAATGAGGCTTCTTCTCCAGCGATCCCCTGAGCTCCTTGCCAAGGCCGCCTCAGCCCAAACAGAGCTCCTCAGCGTGAAGTCTTGCTCACCGACACTGTGACACCCCCCTCCCTGCTCTGACGCTGTCAGACAACATGGCAAAAGGAGCATAGTGTGAGGGCTGAGCTTCCCCACACAACTGCAGGACTAAGCGGGAGCACAGATTCCATCAAGGGCTGCAATACCACATGGGTATTGAGCCCAGACAAGGCTCCAGACAAGCGGCACATCTCCTCCTAACCAAGGGAAGCTTCCAGGAGCTGCACGCACCTGGCAGCCACAGCCAGAAGCCCCCTTGTCTTTCCACTGCTCCCACTTCTCCCCATGACCCCACAGTCAGGCTCACTGCAGGATGTGAACGACATGGGGTCACGCTGCCAGCACTGGCAATTGCAGGACCTGTTCTTCATTCCCCTCACACGTGCTGCGGTGCTGCCAGGGCCGGCACAAGGTGCTGGGCACAGCCCCAGCTGCGGGGCCACGTTAGGAGACCACCACAGCATCTCATCCGCCGTGCAGCCACACTGAGCTATGACAGCTCTGAGCAGCCCAGCACCAGGATCCAACCCATCTCCTTCTGCTGACGTAGCCCCACCTTCCCCCATGCAGATCCAAGACCCACTTGGATACAAACACCAAACCCTGCTTAAGAAGCATCTTTTGAAACTCCCTGTCAGCAGCAGCCAATAACCACAGACCATCAAGGGAGGAATTTCTGTCTGGGATCCTGCACAGAGCAAAAATCTGTCCCACCCCAATAGCACCAAAAGCTCTAGGGACAGAACCAAGCTGTCCCTGCCCCATCCCTCTGCCCATGCTGCACAGCCCCAGGACAGCAGCTCCTCAGCCCCTCCACGCTCTGCTAAGAGATTTCACAGCCTCCTGCATGGCTCCACCACAGCTCGTGCTCAGACACATGCTCCATATCCCCATCCCCACCACTTCCTACCCTCCTTCTGTTACTGCATTCCTCCAGCTGCCACCAGCTACCCCACACTGGTCTGTCCGAGGTGACAGTTGCTCCTGGAGAGCAAAAAGGACTTCCGCTCTCCTGCACTTGCTGCAAAGAAGTAGCTCCTAGCAGGAGGGATATGGAAAGACAGCAACAAACTGCTTGAGAGGCAGCAGAACTGCTGTGGTGGGGGAGGTTTAGGAGCTGGCTGAGCTGATGTTGCTCAGGAATGGTCTAGATGGAGCTTAGAGATTCAGCCACCTCAAGGTGCCTTCCATACTTGCTGTCCTAAAACTCCTCCTCTCTTGACACAAAGACAAGGCCAACGTGGACCTGCCAAAGGATTCTGGCAGTCACTATGTCCTTGTTCTCTCCCATGCACTCAGTGTGATCCTGGTCAAAATGCACCCAGACTCTGCCTGTGCTGGACCTGAGCACCCACTGCAGACCCCACAGAGAGCCTGGAGAGATACAGCCACCTCAGCTGGAGCCTTGGCACAGAGCTCTGCCAATTCTCACGCACCACACTACCAGCGCTGCCTGGCTCCTGAGCATGTGCTTCCCAGCCCTCTGGGAGAAGGGCGTTTACCTGGGGTCTGGGAAAGAGACAGACCCAAATGGAAGGTCCAGAGCAACAGGCTCGGCATTGGCTCAGCCTTCCTCTTCCACAGCACTGTCCTAGATTCACATTCAGCCATTGCCGTGTTGAGTCTGGCTGGCTGAGGCTGTGCAACACACAGGCAGACCATGCCAAGATGGGCTCTGAGGCTTCTCAGCATGGGAGGATGCAAGGGCTGCCCTGCGTCTTGTCAGAGTCCACCTGTGCCCCCGTGCTCCGAGGCTGAGCTGCGTGTTTGCAGGTGTCCAACCCAACTTCACATCCCGACCGCACACGTAACCATGGCAACTGCACATGTGAGTGGCAAAGCCTCGAGCTGGGCTAACTGCGAATGCAAATGAAGCAAACACATGCACCGTGCTCAGTGTGACCTCTAAAT
The DNA here is from genome assembly GCA_009867235.2 of Psittacus erithacus. Classification (NCBI taxonomy): domain Eukaryota; kingdom Metazoa; phylum Chordata; class Aves; order Psittaciformes; family Psittacidae; genus Psittacus; species Psittacus erithacus. The sequence goes on along the minus strand of WYDI02007829.1, from coordinate 9,449 downwards.
GTCAGCCCGTCACCATTCTGCAGACACCAGCTCTGGGGGTGGCTATCTGCAGCCTGCGGATGAGAGGAGGGGCCTTGGGGTTGGCATAGGTGCTCTGATGCATCACCCCTGCCTTGGTATCCTGCAGGCCCCCAAGGACACATCTACTCCTTGTGCAGGTGCAGATGCCCCCCTATTCCACTCTGGTTTTCAGAGGAAGGAAAGTCCCATCAGGCTGACGCAGTGTGGCCAGTGCAGGGGCTCAAGGGCTGGGTCCGTCAGACTGGCCATAAGGGCACCTCCAGCCCCTCTGCCCTCACCTATGACATCAAATGAGGCACCCACAAAGGACAAAAAGAGAACTCCAGTGCCACAGGGATTTCATGGCAGAGCCACCTCCTCAGAGGGGGCCTGTGGCCTTGGGAAGGGCTGCCAGTGGAAGCACCAGGAGGTGCTATCATTTGGGAGATCATAATCCAGAAACAGATTGGCTGGCCAAAGGCATTGCATCCCTCCTCACTTCTCCTCTCCTGTTCTGCCAACAGCACTAGACATGGGCAGGCCCCTGTGCTGACCATCATCCACCACACTGTCCTGCTCCACGTCTTCAAGCACAACAGAGCCAAACTCAGGCAAATGGTGCAAGCCTCAGTGTGCATTAACGAGCCACCAGCAACCCGGCACCATGAGCCTGACCACCACACGGCTCAGGGATCAGCACCACCAGCACAGTAGAGCTTGTTTGCCACCAAGCTTGCCTTCAGCCTGACTGACTGCCCAAGAGAGAGACAGGGAACGATGCCCTTCCACTCCAGGAGCCCGACGACCAATGTCATTCCCCATGCTCCAGAAGCCCAATGGCCAGTGTAATTCCCCATACAATGGCCACTAATCTAAGCCACGGGGATCTCCTGCCTGCCCTTGACCTGAGGATGCTCGCGACGGCAGCCTCATGCTGGACAGTACCTGGCGCATCCTTGCATCCCAAATAACCACCCCACCGGCACCCTGCATGGCGCCGGAGCGGGAACGCCGGAGCAGGGACAGCGGCTGCTCCGCAGGGAACGGGGCCAGCCGGGGCCGCGCCGGCCCGGGGCCGCGCAGCCGAGGCGGGCGCACAATCCCCCTTTCAGCGCGTCGCCATGGCAACCCGCCGGCTCGCCGCGGCCGCTCATCCGGCCTCGTTAACCCCCGCCGGTACCCGCCGCCGCGCTCGGCACCACCCGATGACTCCCGCCCTGACGCCCAGCCAGGCTCCCGACGCCCCCACATCGGCAGCGGCCCTCGGCCACCCGCCCGCCCTGAAGCCCCATCACCTCCGCGGCGGCCGGTCCCAGACCACCGCGCATCGGGTCCGGCCCCGTTCCCCCCGCCGGAGCCGCCGCGGCGGGACACACCCCCGCGATGTATCAACTTGTCCGCCGTGGCAAAAGTTCAGGTCCGGCGCGCACCCATTGGTCCTCCGCAGCGTGACGCCATGGCAGCGCCACAGCCTATTGGTCCCGACGCCGCGGCGGCACCGCCCACCCTCTCAGCGCCTCCCGGCACGGCGTGCCCGTGAATGAAAGACATTCCGCGGGCCGCGCCGCGCGGGGTCCTTGTGCCCGCCCTCTGCCCCGGCCGCGGCCTCGGGGGACGGGGGGAGGGAGGGACGGACGGGCAGCGGCAGCGCCGGGGCATGGCCGTCGGCAGCTGGAGGGTGGAAACGGGGGCCTCGGAGGACCCACGCGGCCGGGTGGGAACGGCGGTGGCGCGGAGGGAGGGAGGAGGGTGCCGGTGGGAGATGCGAGCGGGGATGGGACCCCCCTCGTTAATTAAAAACCGAATAAAATACCGTAAAAAGGCGATTCTTCTTGCGGGGTTCAGGCGAGGAGGACCCACGGGCACAGCAGCCTTTGGCCGTGGCAGGGACAAGCCCCAGAGGAACCGGCTGCCGGGCTCGATCCTGGAGGGTCGGGGGGCACGTTCCCCTCGCCCGTGGGGAGCAGCGTGGTGTGCATCAGTGGGAACCTGGAATGGCAAGTGATGGAGCTTTGTCTGGGGGCTCAGCCTAGGAACCCGCGGGGGAATGTCAATGATGAGTGAAAATGAATCTCAGCAATTATTTCCCTGCAGTTGATCAGCAGGGGAAAACCACACCAAAAATAAAACACTAAAAGAATTTCAACCAAGAAACTGCAATCAAACCTCGATGTTCATCATTTTCCTTGGGGTATCTTTGCATAGCTTTTGCCATAACTGAAAGCTGATGTCCACATTTCCCCAAACCTGCAGGAAAACACAAGAACATCATTTAAATACACTTGGCTAAGTTAGTACACTTTTTTTTACAGCCAACTTAACTCATGTGCATCACCTTTACATAAGGGATTCCAAAATACCTCATTTAAAACCTGTATGTGGGTCCCAGTGGTGTTCACACCAACATAAAGATAACACATCCATAGGTCTTTGACTTTGGGGTTGCTTCTGCCCTTACTGACCAAAGCTCCTTTTCCCCTGCCCTTTCTGCAGTAAAACCAGATGACGTTATTTGGGCACTGGCTCACTTCGGGTGGAAATGATGTCCACGACGGCCCTGTGCTCTCACTAACCTGCAGAGCAGCCACATTTTGCACCTACACCGCCATTATCACCATTTAGAGCTATTTACAAAAGTGAGCCAACGTCTCACTGTGTTAGGAAAATCCTGATAGCTTCTTTTTGCATTAGGGAATAAACACAAGTTAAATTAAAAGTCACGGAAGGGCTGAAAATAAAGATTCAGCCTCAGACATGGAAGCAGGAATTGGGATTTCCTGGATCTTGGACCCAGGGAGGATCCCTGCCCATCCCTAGGCTGCTCCAGAGAGGTTCCAAAGCTTGTTTAATATCCCACATTGATCAATACGCCCTGCATGACCCCAGGATTTACCTCCTTAAATGCAGCTGATGCTTTTCTTTCCAATATCATATTTACAAACTGCCATCCAAATTATAGTATGTCACAAATGTGCAATTACCCACATTTAAATATATATAAATCTTAAATATAGCACTGTAAACTAAGGATAGGTTATTATTTCAACATCTTACTGCTTATCCAACACTATATAATCATGGTGCATGCAGCATGGCATGAAGAACAATGGAGATTTCATGGAATGCCGACCATCTCTGAGGGCACAGGTATGTGATGGAGAAGCCCTGATTGCCCCCTCCAGTGCCACCCATTCCAGCTCCTGCAACAGGAGCACATTGTTCCTTGCACTAACGTGGGCAAGAAAAACACTCAATTGTACTTGTCATAATGCACATACATATAATTTATAGTAATGTTGGTTATTAAAGGATTTCTAGTAATTAACAGCAATGTGCTCTTTCACTGCCTTTTTTCCCCCACCTCTTTTTCTTTGCTTGTCGTAATAACAAACATTCCTGGGAGATGCTCTGGAACACATCCTATAGGACTTGGCACAAAAGCTAGGGAGAAGCTTTTGAAAGCCTGCCAGGCTTATCTGACATGGTTCTCCCAGGTACTATATAAAGCCAAACCCTCTTGGGTCTGGGAGGATGGTGGGTGGCCGAAAGGGCATCGGCACCAGTCTAGTCCCAAAGCCAACCTACGGCTGGGATGGGGGAAAAAGGGCCAGCACTGCCATTGTGTCCATGCCAATGGGGTCAGAGGCATCAGCAGGCACTGGGTTTTCAGTGAGGAAAACTAATCTTATAATAATTTTCAGCTTCCCTAGTATTTTATACATTTCCGGTCAAAGAGAAGGATGCGGAGGCTAAAACCCAAGATGAATAACTGCCATTTAAATAACGCTTTAATGGCTCAATTTGTAGATGATTTAAATGCTTTGAAAATGGGGCTGAGATGGGGATCCCACTGTGGGGCAGCGAGGGCTGGGGACACACTGCACCCCCATGTCACAGCCTGGCGACAGGGACATGGAGTGCATGAGCCCTGCCAGAGAAACCACAACGGAACTGCTGCGCCAGAGCGAGGGGCTCTGCCAAGAACTAAACCGCCTCATAAAATCAGGCTGGTTTTGCTGGAAGCTGATTTTGAAAGGAACCAGAGAAAAAAGGTTTTGACAACATCAGAATGTCCCATTTCCTTTGTTTTAATGACATGGCCGTGATTTTCCAGTTCAAACCGACTTTTCATTTTACCCTTGCAAATGTTACATTCTGTGTGGTAACACACTGTGATAGGACCTTGGACTGTCTTCAAAATGGAAAGAGCTAAAATCAGAACAAGGCATTCTGATAAATGCAAAGTTGTTAAAAAAATAGATGTTTGAAGAATTTTCCTTTATGGGGAATTTCACAACCACTGCGCTCTGTGCTCCCAGAGCTTGGCACCCTGAAACCCTCGATGCAGAGGATGTGATCCAGCCCACCACCTCAGTGTGTGCCTCCATCCCGGGTGGGCTGCAGCTACAGCAAAGCTCATCCCAGCTCCTCAGTTGTAGCCATCCTTTGCCACCACTCCTGGGACATGTGTCAGGGGAACACACTGTGGCTTGTTTCACATCCCTGTGCACTGTGTTCAGACCTAGGATTTGCTACCTCCACGTGTTTTCCAGTTGGCAATAAATGCAGTTTGTAGATGGCTCTGAGATAGCCTGAGGTCAGTGGTTTGCAGACTGCTCTGAGTTGTGTGCGTGCTCCCATGCGCCTTTTGCCTGCATCCCAATGGGGAGCAGAGCAGCCCCACATCTCCTGGTCTCCTGGGACACCTTTATAAGACCCTCCTCCCTGCCAGGAGATGCCCACATCAATGCATTTATATCCCAGCATAGCGATCCGGAGGGCTTTGCACTGGCAAGGTTTGTGTTGGCACCCTTCCTCCATGTGGGATGAAAGTTTTGCCATCCAGTGATCCCAGCCAAATCCCCACTGGATCTGGTGGCACTGCGGCACGTGCTGCTTTTGCTGCCCAGATCCAGCCTGTCCCACAGGGCTTGGGGCATGAACTGTGGCCAGGGCAGCCAAATTGCTCATGGACAAGTAGAAATTAAATATCCTCCAACATTTATCAGAATCACAAAGGGGATGGGTCGAAAAAGGGACAAAATCCAATAGAAATTCACCAAAACCTGCATTTCACTGGACCTGAAATTAATGTTAATGGGTTAATGGAAACTCCACAAGGCAAAAGCTGTGGAGTTTCCAGGCTTTCCAAGGCCCTTCCCACCAGTATCTGCTGTGGGTGGGGACAAGCTGACTCACAATTTCCAGGGCTGTAGTAACATTTCAACACCCCAGCGCTCCAGCCTTGGGGACTGATGGCAAAGAGCACATTCCCAGCAGAATGGTTGGGAAGGCTTTTTGACAACGTGCTTTCTTGTGTCAGAAAATGTCAGTTTGGTCAAGCCAAAACTTTTTTGGGATTTGTTTTGGTAGCAAATGACTTCCACAAAGTGCTGCTTGGAAAGGTTGCCTGGTCCCAAGCCTGGATTTCTAGTCAAACGCACAGAGGTACAATCATCTCCCAACAGGTCCTCACCAATGGGTGATGGTACCCATCCACAGTGGTCCCTCCTTCAGGAGAGACCCTTTGTTTGGAGCAGGGATATGGACTCTCGCATCCCAGGAGAAGACTCAGCTTGATGGGGGGTTGCAGCCTCATTTCTCTCCTGGATGCAGCTTTATTGTTATTTGAGGGGAAAAAGCCCAGATGAGATGGAGATGGATGCTGGAGATGAGGGCACCCATCTGAGATACAGAGTCTTGGGTTCAGTTCCCTGGTTTGGGTCAGGATGAACAGGGACTGAACCACAAATCAGGCCAGTCCACAAGTACAGGACTATCCCTTGCATTATTCCCCAGCTGAGCACATTGGATTAGACCAACAACTGCTGAGAAATGCTGCTTGCTCAGGAGGTTGGTATCAGTGAGGGAACACCAGCCACTGGTTTCAATGGGTTTGCCAGTCCTGTACCCAGTAGCTACGAGTTGGCTTTGTTGGTGGGATGCTCAGTGAAACAGAGCTAATTGATAGTTCCTGTCAGGTCCCTGCTACTGGCATCTAGGAGAGGACAGTGGTACAAGGGGACAGGACCACCCTCTGAGAAGGTTCCCCTGCTGTCACACCTCAAAACTGCTCCAACCCTGTGCTTCTGTCCAGGATAACCGAGGGCAGAAGTTCCTTATCTGCTGTATACACTCAATGAATGCTGTAGAGAAGATGGAGGAGGTTAGGCCACTGCTCCTCCAGGGGCAGGTTTCTGAGGACTTCTTGGGGGAAAGCAAAGCTGGGATTCCTCAAAGCAACAGAATCTTGTGACCCTACCTCTGCTTTACAGATTCATTTGACAGCCACAGGACGTGGATCTCCTGACCACCAGTGTGGCACAGGAGTGATTGCCAGGCATCATTACTCCTCTATGCTCTGGAATGAAGCTGCTGATGCAGGGGAAGGTCTTCCTGCCACCAAAACTTTCAGTGTCTTTCCCCGTGCCATTGGCAGTGATTTTCTATGTCATTTTGAACTAATGATCAGATAAAATGAGGCATGGTGGTGGAGAGGATGAAGGCGTTGACTCCTGAGCCTTAATCTAGTGCTTTATCCAGGAGGACATCCTACCTTGTGGTCCATTATGATCCAATGTAAGCACTGTGTTGGCTCCCAGGGTTCTCACAAGCAAGTACTGGTGCAAGATGAAGTGAATGGGGGGAAGTCACATTCAACCAGTCCTAGGACGGTGCAGCCTCTGAGACTCCTGCAGGAGAGAGATGTACATGCTCAGCTCAGCCATCCATCTGCATGAGACAAGAGGGGATTCTAGGCCCACAACAACTCATAGCATCTACCTCAGCCTCATTCTTTCCTTCCCCAGTTGCAGGCAGCATGGCAGGGCTTAGCCATTAAACTCCTCCTGCCCTGGTCTGGCTATAGAAGTCAAGTAATATCACATAAACCAGACGCTGTGTTCAAATAGGAAGGGAATTCCAACCGCCCGCATCCACCAGAGGATACATCTCAAACCCACACCACCCATAACAAACACACGGGAGTTTGTCCTTTTTATCAGCATTTATTCAGCAGCCTGTGGAGACAGTCTGCTTTTCTGGAGCCTTTTCCAGGCAGATAACACCCAGTTATGAAACTGCCCTTTACTTTTTTTTGGGTTGGCTCTGGTGAATTGTCATTTTGGAGCTGGAAAGGGTCTGTCCGAGGAAGGAAACCAGCGCGGTGCTGTGTGCTGCCACCAGGCTGGTCTAGCAACAAACTGTGTGTAATATGCCAAGCCCCGAGTCTTTAAAAGTAAATCCATCTCCCCCTATCCATATTTACCCATACGATTTGCAAACGCAAACCTGGAAGTTCCCTGGGAGGGCAGGATTAAGAAAAGGATTACTCTATTTGGAGCTGGTCCAGAGAGCCGAGGCAGTCTACACCTATGTCCAAAATGGATTTTAATTGAGGCTTGTGGTACCCAGTGGTGCTCTCCTAGAAGCAGGAGCTAAAAACACGGTGGGGCTGCATGAGGAGGAAGCATTGGTTGACGAAGCCATTAAAGAGGAGCTGAGAAAGGTCAGATATAAATGGCAACCTGTCCGTTTATGCAATAGTTTGCTCTTCTATTTATGATGGTATTTTCTGGGAAGAGCTGGTCAGAGCCAACTAGGGCAGGCTTGTAAAAAGATAATTTTTCTCCCTTAGAAAACACAAAGGCAGACAGACGGGGCTGCTGGCTTTTCTCCTTTCCCAAGATCTGCTGCCCTGGGCAATTTGTTCTGTTGCAGCAGCTTTCTGCTGAAGTGACTGGCGTCTGGTGCGCTTCAGAGCAGACGCCAGTCACTCCAGTAAAGAGCTGCTTACCACATCTTTGGTAAATATTTTCTGCAGTGGTGCAGCAGTGTCTTAAAGAGCAGCTCTGTTATTTCATAGGCATCTCCAATAATAACTCAGAGAGAAGCGGCCACAAAACATTAGCAAAAGCTGCTGCCACTGACCAAAACTTTAGAGAAGCAGGAACAGAAGTGGGAAGAGAATAGAAATAGTGACTGAGTCATTGGCTGGAGAGGCTGAAAGCAGCAAGGGAGAGGGGAAAAAAAAGGCAGGCTTCAAAAGCTGGTCCCAGGACACCAGCTTCCCCAAACGGCTTGCAACCTCAAAATGGGGATATGAAAATCATTATGGGAGAAAGAGAATATTGTCTTCTCTGGTTTGAGCCTGGACTGAAGGTAGCCAGAGGCAATCATTGCTAAAGTACCAAAATGACATCGCTTTTTGCATTGAAACTGTATTTTGAGTATCTCTGCTTGCAGCTGGCTGCAGGATCTCCAGGTCTTACTCATGTGAAATATGTGAAAATAGAAAGCAGGATTAGGGAGGAAAGGAGCTGACCCTAAAGTCATTGGCACTGCTGGGTGTTACTGAGAGCAAATCATCCTTAAATAGGATGCAGAAGTATACAGTTTGACCCAGCAGTAGCACAGTTGCTTCTTAGACACCCAGCACATGCAGCAGGCTTTGCTGAGAAAGGAGATGGTGACTGGAAGACAGTCAGGTCTCCAGGGGATGTTCTCCATCCCATTGCCACACCATGGAATGAGAAAACCCCTCTCTGAGCAGGCACCCTGCGGGGTCGGTCCTGCTGTACCTTAAATTGTGCTGAGAAGACATCTCTGTCCAAGAAACTGTTGGCTCCAGCATCTCAGAGATGATCAGAAGCAGCAGTTTCTTCCCTAAGGCAGCCTGGGTGCCAGCAGGACGTCTCCCTGCTGGGCAGCCATCCCAGCCAGCAGTACATGGACACAGACCCGTGGATGAAACACTGAGTCCCGCAGCCCTAGAGGTGCAGGTCTCCCCTGCAGACCCCCTGACATCCTTTTGGAGCCACAACTGGGGTTTGCTGTAGTTCAGCACTAAACCTTCTCACTGCTATTTTGGTGCCAGCCGTCTCTAGCAGCCAAGCCCTTGGAGGGTGTAATTGGCATAGCCCTGATCACCTTCCCTGGACAGGTCCCGGCCAAAATCTGACCTCTTATTTGCCTTCTTACATAGATGATTACCTGGGACCATGCCTGACTCCACAGCCTGACCCCGCACGCTGGCTCTGACCCACTCTACCCAAAGTCCAGCCCATGCTACAACTGACCTGGCACAGAGATGCAAAACTGTCCCAATGTCTGGAAACGGCAGAAGGCTTCCCATGGCCTATCAGGCTATCCAGGCATAATGTGGGATGAGAACAAGAGGATGGAGCACTGACTGGAGCAGATACCTGGTAACAAATGAAATTTTACATGAAGTCAGTGTTTTTTACCTCTCAGCCTCTATTTATATGGCTACTGAGTAAATGATGATTAATGCACGATCATCAGCTGTGGATGAACCAAGACCAATAAGGCAAAAGGGTGATGGTTTTAACCTGCCAGAGGGGAGACTGAGAGGAGCTCTTAGGCAGAAGTTCTTCCCTGTGAGGGTGCTGAGGTGCTGGCACAGGGTGCCCAGAGAAGCTGTGGCTGCC
>WYDI02007827.1:0-10961 GCA_009867235.2 Psittacus erithacus | reverse complement strand
GGAAGCCGGGAGGAAGCAGAGACAGGACACCTGACCCGAACTAGCCAAAGAGGTATTCCATACCATAGCACGTCATGCCCACTATATAAACTGGGGGAAGTTATCCAGAAGGCCCAGATTGCTGCTTGGGTAAGGCTGGGTATTGATCAGTGAGTGGTGAGCAATTGTATTGTGCATCACTTGTGCTTATTGGGATTTTTTCCCTTTTTATATTCTCTTTATATTCACTTTATATTCTCTCCCCTTGTTGTTTCCCTTATTATATTGTACTTTAGTTACTGGGCTGTTCTTATCTCAACCCATGGGGTTTACATTCTTTCCATTCTCCTCCCCATCCCACCCGGAGTGGGGGAGGAGGGGAAGTGAGCAAGAGACTGCATGATGTTAAGTTACCAGCTGAGTCTCAACCATGACAAGTGGTCAGGTTTAATTTGATTAGCTTGGCAGCTCCCCTAATGTGTCCATTTATTTCCTTTGTTTCACTGAAAAGACAATTCAGCTGAAGTCCTCATCATTCAGAATACATAATTACACATTAACAACTATAGCATGAAGGAAAAGTCACGTCTCTTCGCTGACTAAGGCTCTCTGAAGCAAGGAAGGTGTTAATTAAGAAGTCTCATAGCTCATTTCCTCTGCTTGACCACAAACTTGCTGCAACAGAGACTCCAGAGGAGGTTGATGTCCACTAGGCCAGCATTTTGGCAGCCACCAATGACAACGCCTTCCAGTTTTATCTTTGTTCATCTCTTTCTGCCCAGCCAAAAACATCTGGAAACAGAGAGAAGAGGAAAGATGCTGCCCTTACCAGTCCCTAGCTGAGGAACATCTCCCAGATTCATCAGCCAGGCTCAGGAGTAGTTAGAGGAAACTGGTTAAAAGAGTCAAAGTTCGAAAAATATATGGGCTGTGACTGATGAAATTCCTGCCACAGTGACTTGCAAAGCCCCTCCAGCTGCCTTCCCTGTGTGGACAGCGCCAGTGATGGAGAATTTTCCTGTGTTGCCCAGCCCCTACAAATCCCGCTGACAACAGATGTTTCTCCCTCTCGTCTATCAAGTCTTTTACGGCCACATCCCCAGCAGGGAGCCCAAAATGCCACAGTTGTGTGCCTCCTCTCCTTTGCCTTTTTCTCAGCGCAGTTATCCAGTTACCAGGGAGCCTCTCTGGGCTTTAGCTGCAGGCTGGACATGAACTCCAGGTTTATAAAAAACTAAGAAAGTTTAGTAAACAGAAGGGATTATTTATACCATCTGCACCTTAAATGGCATTTAAAGTGTTTTGGGAAAGGTCACCTAAAACTGGAAGTCCAACACCAGCTCTGTATTTACATTGGATTTTAGTGCGTGTAATCACGGGGTGCATGAAATTGACACCATCCTAACTGTGAAGTGCAAGATCTTTTTCCATTATTCTCCATTTAGCGTGAGACTTCAGTATTTTAAAATCAAATTACTTTTATCATTGATCTGTAGAACAAATGCTAAACAGTGGTTCCTCAAAGCCAGTGTGTTTCCCTATCAACCTTTTGCCAATGTTGGCTTTGAGAAAGATTGTAACTCCAGGACAAATCCAAACATGCATATTCTTTTTGGGAGAGGTGATTTTCAAAAGGGGCTGTAAAATGGGCAGAGCTTTGCTCTTAAATATTTTTATGCTTTTAAAATATTTTTATGCTATCTTACATATACAGAAGCTCAAGATATAAATAGATGCTTGGTTTTCGCAGCTTGTCTCTGTGAAATATTTCCTATTAAATTTCTATAAAAGTTACAGAAAAATACACAATGTTGAAGGATGTGATGTGTCATTATTCAGGTACATTTTTAGAAGGTAAAAGCCATGGAATGATTTTTTTTTCCTGCATAGTATTTTGTGGGCTAATGTTGAAATATGCCTGTAATCGCCTCTCTATAGATAACATGGTCTAGTCTATCACTAACTGATGAGACCTGATGGCAAGCACAGCAGCAACCAATAAAACTCCATTTCAAATTAGTTTTGTTTTTAATTTCCACATATGGTCCATGGGGATACTTCTTTTTGTTCAGCCTTATTGATCATAATATGGCACAAAGAAGAATCCAGCCACAAGGAGATGAAAGAGGACGTTCAAATGGAAATGAGAAACATTGTTTTAATCTTTGAAGGACACCGTTAGCATATTTTATCACACAAGAACATGTTTAATTTGCTTAATTTATTTTGCATTAACTAAACCACCCTTGTCTCTACATGCAATATTGTGTCTTCATAATTTGCCAGTAGATTTGTACAAGCATGACTCACAGAGTTTCTTATTTATATGTTCTCCCACACTAGGAAGGTTTGACATGCGGGGTATGACAAGCAAAATAAGTAGAGAGGTTTCTTTCCTTTCCTCCATTTTTAAAGAAAACTTTGCTTAAACTTCAAGCCCAGGCACATATCACCACTTTGCACATTTTCCTTCATACTGCAGTGCCTGAGCAGTGTTAAGAAATCAAATGAAAGTAAGAAGGAAAGTAACATTAGTAGAGCCAATATACCAACAGAATTACTGATAACAATCATATCATGTACACCACATATGTTATCACCAAAAGACACTGTTATGAATCAGGTCATCTAGAGCACAGTAGATAAATTGTCCTTTTATTCTAATAATTTGGAGGGGAAGGGAGAAAGAGAGAAAAGAACTTTTCCATGGTCAGAAGTTTTCCCAAACAGTGTACATTATTCCTCAATGTACACACAAAATCTTTAGCAAAAGTTGTTAAATATTCTTTCCTTGCAAAGCATTAAGGCACTAGATACACATGCTCTTGGGCTTTTCAGTCTGCGTGCTGATGAAACAATCTCAAAAGTCTGCCATATAGAGGGACTAACCTTCATCTTGGATGCTCTCTCACAGTCCCTACTACTGCACAGAATACAAAACAGTGTCATAGAAAGTAGAGCCAATACAGGGAGGGAAGAGCACTGTGTCATTAAACTCAGTGGTGAAGGAATGACATCCCTGGAAGACCTGCTCTCAGAGTTTTAGCACAAATATGCACAACAACAGAACTGCAGAAAACTTAACAAATCTTTTTTTGTAAATGTCTTCTGCCCAAATTTGTGACAAAGGAAACCTGAGGCTGATCTTTGCTGTGAATGGAATAACAGGGAAAGACTTGTAAAAATAAATATAATTATGATTGACCACAGATAAACTTTCACCCAGCATCAAATAAATATAACTGTCCTGCCATGATGGGACCACATAGCCTTGTGGACCCAGGGCCACATCTGTGACCATTCATTTTTCATCTAACTTTTCTTCACATTCCTTCCTTCAGCTTCCAGTAATGTCTTCCCATATATAATCAATATATAATTGCTGAATTAATATTGGCAAGAATATGCCTGCCTTCTCTCCGAAAAATTAATGTAGTGTGTTAAAGATAAGTCCCAAGGCTGAAAATCCTGTACAGTTCAACATTAAGGGCTCCTTCAACTCACCTGCAGGCCTGCATCTTCCTTCAGTGTAAAGTGACTAAAAAGTCATAGAGCTCTCTTGCTAGCATCATGTTCTAACTGCATTAGTTTGCATTTTATTTCCTAGCTTGATTCTCTCAGAAATACTATGTGAAAATACTATGTGAAAATAAAGCTCAGGCTTTACTTTCAATAACAGCATTAGGAATTCAGAAAGAGGCATAGAGAAATTCGGCCAAGAAAGTTAGAACCAGTAATAGCACTTATAGTCACATACTGTACATGTATTCTTTATACACTAAATTGTACCCTTTTAAAGTATGATCATGAATAGAAAATCATTTCAGGACCTGACATGAGACTTTCAAGAAGAGGTGAAGAGTTCTGAAGATGAAGCAAAGCAGCTGTTTATTGATGTCCAGGGACCACCTAGCAAAAGGATGAGTAGTTTGTTCTCAGGAAATCTGGGATAATCCAGAACACTTTATGGCATGGCACTATTAAGTGCATGTGTTTGCTTGAACAGGTATCATTGCAGCTAAATACATTAAATCCACAACTTTCAGACTAAAGCTATTCACTTAAAAGTAATGTTCCCTTGCCAAAAATACAGTAAGGCAGGCAAAGGGCAACTTTTGTTTGTTTGTAAGCTGTGGGGATTGCAAGGTTGGTGGCAGGTCTTCCTTTTTATCCTCCCTGATAACAATCAAATGAGGGTTAGAGGCGCTTTATAAATAGCAACAGAAAAGCATTTGATCATTGTAACAACTAACTAAAATGTCAGTTTATTTATCTTGGGTGATGGCAAAAGCATCTTTTTCAAAGCACAGGTTTTAATTATTCAGTTGCAAGCCAGACAATTTTAGTGAATTTCTCCTGACATTCTCCTAAGACATCCATATGCTGTGAAGCTACATTTATGAACCACTTATTTCTAATACAAGCACCCCACGTTTCACAAAGGCAGCTTTAAATCATCTGACACAAGCCCAACAAAGCAGTGGAGAAGGCATGAAATATGCCCAGCAGTGGAGCATAAGACTATGTTCTCTAAATATGTCAGACTACATATTTCGTACACCACATATCTATTTTTAGAAGATGTTGGGTTTTATTCTCTAGGGTCACACTGAACTTAGGAACAGCCAAGTGAAAAGGGCTTCTATGCCCAAGTTTATCTTTTTTATCCATAAGATGACTTCACAAAAGATACTACTTCTCCTCACGACACTCCTCTACAACCTTACTTCTCCTTACAACCCACACCCCACTAAACATATGATAAATGCACTTTTTGAGAGATGGTCTCAACCTCTACCTGCAATAAATCTTCACAGTTTACACATAACAGCATATGTTAGGCCTTTTTGTGAGACCATGTGTAGTCTTCTGGCTGGTATCTGTAACACCCAAAATAAACAGGGAAGAGTAGTACAAACTCCTCCTGGTTCCTAACAATCATCTGGGGAGCCCTGCAAACACCTTGTCATTTCTGAATGTGCGAGGCACACAGCCGTGAGCTGACTGTTGAGTTAATTATTTTACAGCCAGATGGTATAGGTTGGTATGTGGAGGCTGTTGTGCCAGTTACTCTTAAGCGTTATTTCTTGGGACAATGCCCCACTCCCAAATTCATTTGAAGCGTCACTTCAAATATTTAGGGCGTCTTTGACAGCGAGTCTGCAGGGAAGTGCCCTTTACAGGCTGTAAAGTAAAAGCATCAAACTCAAACAAATTAAATCAAGTCTGCTTCTGTGCATGACTGGAGTAACTCCTTTCTAAAACATCTTCAACTGAGATAGAGGCAAGAAATTGATATATTAACTAACAATGGTGGATGAAGAACATCCTTACTCTTTTCCTCATGCCATGTTTCTCCACCGGCTGCAGAAGGCAGAGAAGTGCAGACACTCAGTGCTGTCTGATGCTTTCCATAGTCAGCAGGCAGCAGACAGACTGCAATATTTCACTGCCTTGTAAAAGAGGTTTTGGGAGCACACACACTGCACCACACACCCTAGTTCTGTGCCGTGCTGACTAGCATTACAGGAGCTGGAAACCCTAGCGCAGTGAGGACAGTGGTGTGCACTTCTTATCGTGTTTAGAAAAGCTTCAAAGCATGCTCACTGCCATCAGGCCCAGGAGGCTCCAGCTGCGTGTCTGGCAAGCATCACAACTCAAACTTACCATCCTTTACTTTTCATTGTTTTCTATTCATACCACAGTGAATAGAAGCTGCCATCCAGGGAATTCATATGACTGAGGAATCAATTAATTGAACACTAACAGCAGTATAGTCTTCAAAGTGTACTTCTAAGCTGCTATGAACCTGAAGACCTTACTGAAACAGAAAAAATCACTAGTTGAAAGCTTCTCAGCTTGGTCTGGAGTCTAGCACTGGGGCTGTCCTTTCCCTCTTATGCCCCAAAATCACCCCATAGAATTATCTGAGGGTCACTGGCATGGTAAATGCTGCTCTGTGCCGCTCTGGCAGCCCTGCACTTGTCTGAACTGGTAAGAGAGAAAGCTAGCATTCAGCTTTTGTTTTGCCAAAACAAACCAAAATAACTGCAGTGAATTGCTTCCTTTGCTCTATTTTTTGTATATGTATGTTGTCAAGGGAGCAAACAGTTTTGCATGCATATATATATATATTCTTTTGCATTTATATATTCAGTGAAGTCAATAGTTTTCCTTGATTCATTTTATGTGTGTGTGCACATGTATACATATGTCATAAAAAGTCATTGTCACACTGTTTAGGCAGCAGACTCCTACCAAGGTGCATCACTTGCACTGAAATCAAGCAGCGTAGGTAACAAGTGGCACTTGGAGGCCTGTGTTCCAGGAAAACCTTGGCTAATGAAGTTGCTGCTGAACTGAGTTGCTAAGCACTGTCCTCGTTAATAACTGACTAGCAAAGCGCAAAGGGAAACGGCAAGTTTTGGCAGACTTTGACAAGCTGGATAAATCAAGCGCTGAGTACACAGAGGGCTTTTAGGCCATGCCAGGTGCTCGCAGCAAGGTCCTCCCAGCCTGATTGCCCTGCTAATGGATTAAACTGTTACCCCGTGGCCCAATGTAAATACCATGTGAACATGGCAGAGCCTTAAACAGCTGACACCCCTGAAGCAGCCCTGGGGGTGAAAGGAAGGCACCCAGAGCTCTGTTCTGCCACCCCTCAGGCATCCTATGTCAGAGCCCCTGGAGGGGCTGGGGGGGTGAGCCCAGGTTCCTGATGCCCTGGCACTTGGGGATTGCTTTACTCCCCTCTCACCCAGCAGACAGCTCCATCTCAGCCCTGTTAACGTTACCCAAAGCATTTATTGGCCATGCCAGTAGCTACCTGTATAAAATGAGCAGGCTATTTGCTACCTTTGCTCCTTCAGTTGCTGGCTCTCTTCCGAAGACAGAAGCCCATCAGTTCACGGTCTCCTCAAAAGCATTAAAGCGAAGCATTATTTTTTTGGTGGTAGAGAAGGGAACTGACGGCAGCCTTTGGCGGCAGGGCTCCATCTCCTGGTCTTAGGAAGATACTGTACGGCACAAGGAAACAGTTTCTAAATAAGGGCGTTATGGATATACTGGAGATGCACTGATTCACTGGGTTAAAAACCTGTGCTATTCTTTATTCCTGAGGTAGTTCAAACATAACCAAAATTTTATGATAATGTGCTGCTCTGTGTGTCTTCAAACTTGCTTTCTTCATGAAATGAATTACACTTTGCTCAAATAGGATATTCCTGCTGGCATTGAAGCCATGTGCTAAGCTGAAAGGGATTTCTCTTCCATTTTATCCTTTGACTAGTTGCTGTAGCTGACCTTTAAAGGTCCGTTCCACCTGAACCGTTCTATGATTCTATAAAAACATTGCAAAGAGGTGTTTTCTATGTTTTCCCTTTTCTAGAACAAGGTCACTGGGGACTTCATCTCAGATGTGAGGAGTGGAATGTCTGCTCCAGGACACACAACTTTCCAGACCCCACCATCTTCAACTGCAGGCTCCATCTCACCAGCACCCCCAGCTTTGTCCAAACCCACTGGACATACTGACCTTTAGCATGGCTATGTCCTCGCTAGCACTCACCCACCAAGTAATTTTGAAATGCATTCTCTTTAGGGTTTTATCTCAATTAAATGAAAATCCTTTCACTTATTTATACCTGCACATTACTCAGAGGCAGATAAACAGCAACACAGTCAGGTCACAGACCCAAAGCTAGGGATTGCTGCTTTTTCCTGCGCTGCCCCAGGGCAAAGCCAAGAAACTCCAAAAACATGAACATGGGAAAGCACAAAATTTGGGGCCAACCACTGTAACAGCAGTCCTTGTATGAGAAATGAGACCCAGCTTTACTGCTTTACTTCCAAACACTGTACTTCAAAAGCAGGTTTACACATAGATAAAAGATACCTGGAAGGTAGGATGAAGGTCAAATCTTGAGGTGAACTGCAACGTTCATATCAGTGGAGAAAATGTAGCATTTACAGTGAAATGAGTAAAGCAACCTGGTATGTAAGGAAGTGGAGATCACACAATGTAAAATTCCAGCCTATTGCTTTTAATTATTGAAGAGAAAGGGGTTTTATGTCAGCTATGTATTAATGATGACTTACAGTGCAGTATCAGAAGAGACATTAATAAAAGTCAGCATTCATCACAGTCATTATTTACAGTTAATATTTGATCAGCCCAAAAGGCAAAGCAGGGAAATACTAGATCTCTACCCCACAAATCGCACAGTCTGAGATTCTCCCTTCTCATGTGTCATTCATACAGCCAGAAAAATCCTTTCAGTTCTTCCTGTACAAATATTCTAATGGGCCTCTTCTTACCTTCTCATTCTCTCTTAAGCCAATGAAAATTTCCTGTTTTGCAGGCATGACACATCTTGTCCCATCTCTTTACAAATACCACTAACAGGAGGAACGATTCCTCTTCCCGATAGATGAGATGCTACATGGATCTGGTATTTCCAGAAGCTGGGGAGGTAGACATGCAGGACTCCAAGACACTTGATACAAGTTTCATTTTGTCCTGTCCTTTTCACAGTCTCCTTGAACATCTCACAGTTTTCATGTAACTGTGAATACAAAATATTTTCATTTTTGTCACGAGGTGCTGTTTTCAGTACGTTGTCAGGAATTTTTTTCCCCAAAGAATATTTTGCCTGTCAGTTCATGACATAAATATAACTGATGGTGTGGTGCTGAAAGGCAATTTCAATGTAAATGAGCTACATGAGAACAAGAAGATTCCAAATGTAGCAGGTTTCCTGCATCTGCAATAAATGACAGGTTAGTCTGCGCAGTGATCTCAGTATTCATTGAGGAGCATTGTAGCAGTTAAGCATGTCCACATTTCAGGTATTTTGCAATGCAGTAAAGTGACCACTAACAAATGCTTCAACAAATACTTTTGATCAGGCTCTGGTACATTTGATCAGGCCATGCAGTGTTTTCTACCACTTCATTTGCATTGAAACATGAAAAAAAGCACGGGAATGAGTCACCATATTGCACCTTTTAATCTTTTCTCTTTTTTTAGAGGATAGTACTTACGCACAATCAAGTTACAAAACGCTATTTCATGTCACCAATATTTGATGAAACAATTTGGCCAAAACCATTATTTTATTAAAATAATTTAGGCATAAGGCCAAATGGAGGCAAAATGTTGATAATATCTTGAAATCAGACCAGCCTTTGCTTAAAATGGAAAATAAGCCACTGGGAACCAAATCCTCTCAACTTTACTAAGGCAAAATTTTTAACTTCATCCTCTACACAGCATCTAGATATTATCCACAATTACAGTGCTCTTATAGCTTTCATTTCTGCCTAGGATGCTGACTAGTGACCCTGTACTTCTGTGACTCTGGAAACTGTGGCAGGGCTGGCTTCAGTGAGGCTGTGGTTGAGAACCTGGGGGTAGGGCACTGTGCTCCCTTGTGCACCATTCAGACTGTGGAAAAGTGAGGGGAGAAAGGTTCTACAGGCATGGTGTGGTTGACCTTGGCTGACTACCAAGGTGCTTATCAAGCTGCTTTCTCACTCCCTCTTCAGGAGGGGTGGAGAAAACATGATGAGAAGCTCATGGGTTGAGATAAGGACAGAGAGATCATTCCTCAGTTACTGTCATGAGCAAACCAGACTCAACTTGGAGAAGACTAATTTAATTTATTGCCCGTTAATGACAGAGCAGTATACTAAGAACTAAGAATAAATCTAAAATACCTTCCCCCTCACTCCTCCCTTCTTCCCAGCCTCAATTTCACTCCTGATTTCTTACCTTCTTACCCCAAAGCAGTTCAGGGGTATGGGGAATGGGGGTTGTGGTCAGTTCAGCACATTTTGTCTCTGCCACTCTTTCCTCCTCACACTCTTCCCCTGCTCCAGCGTGGGGTCTCTCCCACCAGATACAGTCCTGCATGAGCTACTCTAGCATGGCTCCTTCCCACAGGCTGCAGCTCTTCAAGAACAGCTCCAGTGTAGGTCCCTTCCATGGCGCATAGCCCTTCAGCAACAGAGTGCTCCAGCATGGGTCTTTTCCATGGGGACAGCCCTTCAGGAACAGACTGCTCCAGCACGGGTTCCCCATGGGCCACAGTTCCTCCCAGGAACTAAAGCTTCCTCCCAGGCATATCTGCCTGGTCTCAGCTGGGATCCTCCGTGGGCTGCAAGGACAGAGCCTATCTCACCATGGTCTGCACCACAGGCTGCAGGGGAATCTCTGCTGCAGTGGCTGGAGCACCTCCTTCCCTTCTTCTTCTGACTTTGGGATCTGCAGAGTTGTTGCTCTCCCATTTTTCTCACTCCTCTCCATCACAGCTGCTGCTCAGCATTTTTTACCCTTTCTTAATTTTGTTATTGCAGAAGGTCTGCCAACATTGCTGACAGGGTCAGCTTTGGTCAGCAGTGGGTCTGTCACAAAGCTGGCTGGCACTGGTTCTGTCCAACATGGGGGCAAGAGAAGCCAAACCTACAGCCCCCAGCTACCAAAACCTTGACATACAAAACCAGTACAACAGACAATCCTTTCATGTACTACTGGCATCACTAGATAACGGTGAGGAAAATGGGAGCCAGCTGAGCAGAGAGCTGGAGACTGAATCCTGAATTTTAGAAGAGCAGGTAGTCCATTCTTCCAGCCAGTAGAAATCAAATGTCTCAAGTGCCATGAATTGTCCCATATGTACAGCCTTGGCTGTAGTCATCATGAGATGGTCAGGTTCGAGATCCTCAGAACAGTGAGAAGAACGTGCAGCAAGCTCACTGCCCTAGACTTCAAGAGAGCAGATTTTGGCCTCTTCAGGAACCTGCTTTGCAAGGTTCCATGGGATATAGCCCTACAAGGCAGGGGGGCCCAAAACTGTTGGTTGATATTCAAGGATCTCCTACTACAAGCTCAGGAGTGTTGCATCAAGAAGGAAGTGCAGCAGGAGGGCCAGGAGACCTCCTTGGGTGGATAAGGAGCTGCTGAGGAAAATTAGAAGGAAAAA
>WYDI02007826.1:0-11129 GCA_009867235.2 Psittacus erithacus | reverse complement strand
TCTTTGGCTAGTTTGGGTCAGGTGTCCTGTCTCTGCTTCCTCCCAGCTTCTCCTCCTCCCTGGCAGAGCATGAGACTGAAAAAGTCCTTGGTTGGAGTAAACACTACTTAACATTGATGTTTTTAGTTGTTGCTATCAGTGTTGTTCCCAGGCTGAAAGTCAAAACCACAGCACTGCACCAGCTACTAAGAAGAAGAAAACTTACTGCTACTGCTGAACTCAGGACAAAACACAACTGTAATTCTGCAAGCAAAATGGAAGATGAGATAAAACACACAAAACGCTTAAAGGACCATGCCATCAAACTTTCCTGTCGTGATTGAAACCTGAAAACCACATTAATTTTAAATATTCTTATAAAGAATTCAGGTTTGGTACTAGATAATTTCAGTTTCAATAGCTTAAATTTTGAGGCATTTACTTCACTTTATCTGTCATGAACAAGTATAGTTAAGTTTTGGCTTCAGTGAATTCTTGAGACTTTAATTCAGTAAGCTGAGGGGGAGGTATGTGTTTCTTACAGATCTTAATTAAATTTGGTTATAACATGGTTCCTCTTCCCAGCAACAATCTATTCTCAGTTGCGGGTGTTGTTTTGTTTTAATGACTCTTGAAAAAATGAAATATGTGTCTTATCCAATTAGTTAGCAGTAACTTATGTGTAAACCTCTGGTTAACATAGTAGGAAGTCTGTTTGGCTACTTTTTTTGCCAAATGTAGATTATATTTTATGTTGTTCTGACAGTGAACTGAGGACTCCATTGGCAGTGCTAATTTGATTTTATGTTTACACTACTTGATTTGAATCCACCTAAGATAATTGATGCTGGAGTAATTGATACAGGGCTGGGAAATAATCCAGTTCTTGAAAATTTAGTAGCTTGATATAACAGAAACTTTGCCAGGGATATGCAGGGTGCCAGCTTTCAATATGCAATATATGCTTTTGGTGTAGCTAATAGAAAGAAAAAAGTATTTTGCAGGTTAGTAACAAAACTCAAAGTCTCAGAGTTCCAGGTGTGAAAACATTTGAACTGTCTTTGCTGCTCAAAATCTCAGCAAGCTTCCTTTAAAAACTAGTGATGAGTTTGGTTAGCTTTTAGTGCTGCTATTTAAAATCCTGTTATGTAGTGAAATGAGCTTAAATGAGCTCCCCTTCTGCTGCTCTTCAGCTAAGCTGATGTAACATCCCCGAAAAGACATTTGGCACTTGAGGAAAATCAGAGAAATAGCACTTCTTCTGCCTTTACATGATTAGAACCCTTTGCTGTAGGTTAGATGTTCTGTTCAGCAATATGCGCATCCTGTTAAGAAATTAAGGTACTAGGTAGACATTTGCTCCTCTGAGCCTAGAGCAAGGAGGACTCTTCATGGAGTTTTCAAATGGAGTTTTTGTTTAGTTTCCTTCTGAAAGGATACTTCTTTCAGAAAGGAGGAAATACTGTCCATTGAATAAGATTTGAAAGTGTATTACCAATGTTACTTTTTCTTTACAAACATTAGGCCTGTGCTCAGAAAAACAGCTCTGTTAAAGGCTTTTCTATCCACCAGTTCCACAGTGAAAATAATACTTAAACTGTGTTATACCACTGTGTTTTTCTTCCTGTGTAACTGTCACAGAGGATTTAATTAATTTTATCTATATGTTTTAACCTTCCTAAGATAGGTCATTATCTGCTCCCTGGCAAAGGCAATGCCTTTTTCTTTTTGCCTTCCTTCACTTCCCCACTTACTATTTTTTCCAGGTAGGTTTCAGGGACAGGAATGAAAAGGTCATGTCATTAGGAAATTGGGACATGAGAATTTAAAGTGTAGGAGCTGGCAGAAAGAGTAAACTGCTTGGGTCTTACTGAACAAGAATAACGCTTGCTTATTGTTAAATTCCTGTAATATTTATTGTTGATAAATGAAGAAGAGAAATTGAGGATGAGCACGATGAAATTGAAAGACAGTATAGTCTGTCAGCCAAAAGCACCTGCTGTTCCTTTCAGATTCCTAACAGATTTGACCATCATGTTAGTAGTAACTGTTGAAGTTTTCTCTTATACAGACATTTGCATTAATAAAACTGTACTATTAAGTTTAATATAAACCTTTTCTGTTGTGCCTATCATTCAGCGGCCAATGCAGTCTTTTGGACAGACAGCAAAAAGGTCGAAGGTATGGTAGACTTGTGTGCTGGCATGCTGAGGAAGCCCTTCATGCTTGGTGAAGCTTTGTTACTTTGTGAAAAGTGCCTTTAGTTTTATTTTTTGGCATCAAAGCTTTGTTTTATTCTGTTGGAATTTTGTCTTGCCTAGTTGTCTGCTTTTGTGGTTTGCCTTTATATTTTTGGTGGCTTTTTATTGTTACGGAGAGAAAGTTTCCCAAAGATTTTATTTACTTTTCATTAGATGTGCTCTATTGTGCTGACATTGCTGTCAAAAGCTTCAATTGCTTGGGTAGTTTTGTCCTAGAGGAAATTACTTATTCTTTTGAAAATATTAAAAATGCTGTTTTCAGCCATTTTGTTTTACATGAGATGAATGGAAAAATAATGGCTTATGGTATATTTATATATTTTTTTATAAGCCATAGGTTTTAATTTTGCATACTTTCCTTTAGTCAAACACAAAGTTAAAGTTAGTTCGGAGCCTTGCTGTATGTGAAGAATATCCACCACCTCCTACAGCTGAAATATCACAGGACCTCCAGGTAAAAATCGCGTGACTGAAGTTTCTGAAACAATTTGAAGTAACTTTGTTCAAAAGAAAACCTTTTGGGTACTGTTTAATTATTCAGACACTATATGAGTTTAACTTTTTTTTAATACAGCTTTAATACAGATGATAATGTCAGATGAAGAATTTGCTGCTTTGCTTTTCTGTCCTATAATGGTTAATATCTGGGGAATAGGAAGAGAGGTTTGTTATTTTGGCTTTCTAGTGTTACAGCGCACTAGAGGCAGTCTTCAACTGCAGTCTGTCATCAGACAAAAAGTTAATAATATTCAGCACAATTTGTCAGCTTTTTGTATTCAGGAAATGTAAGCAATTGTAAGTTCTGGTGTTTTAACTGAATTCCTGCATATTAGCCATACTTGCTGGTAGTTCTGTTAACACATGCCTGAAGTATGTTCGATGACTAATCTGTTAAGATGATACAACACACTTGAAGTTCCTAAATGCTGGACAAAGTATGTAAAAAATATTCGGAGAATTTAAAACAAAATCTTCATACCAGCCTGCATTTTAGAGCAAAATACTATTACTGGGTTTAGTTCTATGTATGAATGAGGGACATCAAAATGCTTTTCTTTTTTTTCACTCCTAAAAAGCCTGAAATGGTTCTTAGTGGCTTACTTATAATGGATGTTGAGTTATTCTGCCAATATCTGAAGAGCTTCTAAAATGTCTTTTTGTGCAAAGTCTCGCTATTCTCAACACACAGAAGAAACTAGTAGAAAAGCAGGATGTGAGGGGGTTTTGCTGTGGGACTGGTAGTTCAGTGTTGGGAAGGGTAGGTTTTGGTCAAGATAATTAGAATCTTGTTAAAAAAAAAAAAAAACAAACATTTTCTTTGGGAAAAACTGAGAAAATAGTATTTTTTTGTAGTTCCTTACTAATATACCAGTATTTGAAGGGTTGAGTAGAAAAATTCTGAAATTGGGCCTGTTAAATTGATGAAAATCTAAGTTTTATGTTGGTATAGGCTACAGAGTAAGAGATTAAAAGACACTAGAAAAGCTAATGCTATTTAAAATTGTTTACAACCCTGTTGTAATGTTTTGCATAGAATTAACAAAACTGCCTGAGAGATCTAGTTCAGGCTTAGTTGTTTAGTCTGAAGCAGTAGGGTTTAACTTTTTCAGATGCTGTATCTAACTGCAGGAAGAGAATCTTGTTTTGTTCAGGCAGTTCATCTGCAGTGTATTTCAAACGTAAAAAATGTTAGGATTTTAAAAACCTGTAGCACTATGCAACACCATGTATTTAATGGTTTAAAATCAGACATTAATAATACGCATTCTCTGCAGATTACCATGCAGATTTGCATTTGTTACCATGTCCTCTGAGAACCTATCCTTAGCTGCGTACTGCAAGGTCCTTCTTGGAACGCATTATTGCAGTAGTAAAAGAGATGTAAAGGACAGTTCTACAGAATGAAATGACATATGTGATAATCTAAGTTTGTACAAAGGAAATACCATAAACCAGACTGTATATTAAGAAACAAAATCAGATTTAGGTGTGATTTTTTTTTTTTTTCTTCAAAAACACTAATCTAGAAAAAAAAGGCTTACAAATCCCAATAACTATGCAAATGTTTGGGAGAACAAATTTAATTCTTCCTTGTAGAGTAGGGGAATGCATGTTGAAGAGGAAAGTTAGAAGTTGGAATGTGTTACAAGTCCCGATGCTGTAGTGCGCATCCTGTGGGGCACAGGTCTTCCATGACCCTCTCTAACAACTTCTACAGGCAATTTCTTCATCTGTTTTGCTTTCTCTACCAGCAAATCTGTGGGAATGGTGTGGAAGATTTCTTCTGTAAACATGCATTGACTGCTGGCTGCTTTGAGCCCCACACTTAGAAGCACAATGTGTGTGCATTAATTGCGGTTGGGACATATGGGAGGTCCAGTGGGTAGGTGAAGTGAGAGGCTGTCTTGCACGGCTTTCACTGACAGCATGAAAATAACCTCTGTGATTGCTTCCCCTTGCTGGAAAAGTCACTGCTCTGTTGTATCAGTGATTGCAAGTGAAAAATGGCTTCCAGGTTTGTGTTAATACTCAAAGTGGATTTTGGGAAGTAGAAAAAATTAAGTTCAGGATAATGGCTGATGATAATACTTGAAGAATCCCAATTTTTAGTGATTAGGAAGTGTTACCCTAGAAAAATACACTTAACTAGATAGTAGTGTAAATTTGGAGATAACTTTGTAGTCTTGCCTGTGACAGTTTATCTGTTACCCCTTCCACTAGCGTCTGTAGCAGCTCTTACCAAGGTAAAACTCGTAGGCACATGCAGGTGTAGAATTCACTTAGCAAGCACTGCTGGCTGCTTCTCTGTATAGGCAAAAAGAGGTTGACAGACCAGAGGAATTGTCTCACGCAGAATAATTTATTTTCCGATATACTTGTTTATATTTTCCTGAGCAATTGCAATATGCAGAAAGGTACAGTTTCTTACTGAGAAACCTAGGTAAGAGCTTACAAATTTTTCAGCCTTAATTGTTAAAAAGCACTGGCTGCCCTTTCCTGAAAGATGCTGTGAAAGTTACAAGGTAGTTGGTTTATTTTAGGAGGAAGAACTAGCTGATTTATTTGATCTTTTATCTTCGTAAATACATTAATTCTTTATTCCTTTGTTGTCCTTTGTGTAAGTATTAGCTGCTGGGGTTGTTCTGATTCCATATACTCTAATACAAAGTATGAACATTAACAAAGGATGGTCCATTTCAGCTCTTTTTAAGGAAGGGCTGTGTTCATGTGAATGACAGTTGTTATTACGGGGAAACAAGTAAATAAATCTTCAAAAGGTTTAACTACTTGTTTAGCAAAGTAAACTCAAAGGAGGAGGGTGAGTGGAGGGAAAAGACCAGGGTCTGTAAAGCAAGGTTAGATGATACTGTCTTGTGTAAATTCAAGTTGTTGATTTCAGAGATTGCTGGTAAAAAGCCAAGACCCAGGACACAGGGCCTTTGAGTAATACTCTTTAATGTTTCCTAACTTTTACCTTTTTCTCAAGTGTTTTAAGCTGGAGGAATTTATCGGATTTTGGTTGTTTGGGGGCGGTTTTGCTTTTTCTTTTGCTTTTCCTTGTTTAATAAGGATATGGTGACAATTTCTTCTGCTACAATGAGGGCTTCAGATAGGTGATTAAATCATTATGTCAGCAGAGAACCACAACAAGCAGAATGGTATTAAAAGAATTTTAAGGGAATAAAGTTAAAAGATTTTTCAGCAGCTTTCCAGTCAAGTAGGTCATATTTAATTAGATGCTGTAGTTTTCATAGCATGAAATCACAAGAAAATGCCCTTTGGTACACAGTTCTGTTGTATCACACTTTGAAGCAGAATTGGTTGTAGTAGAAGAACTTGCTGTTCAGATGGCTGTTCCTTTTTTAGCTCTTGTTGAAAAAAAGAAGTAGGAAAATGATTGCTTGCTGAAATCCTTTGATGAAACTATCGCTGTACCTCTGATGAGTTTAGGATATTTAGTCAATCAATTTTCTCATGAAAGAAAATTGGACTATAAAAATTTCCTAACCTTATAGTTTTGTTGAGTATTGTAAAATGGAAAATAACATATTGGTGGACTCAAGTCAGAAAAATATTCTTAAAGACAAACATATTTCTTTTTCAAACAATTGTTGTGCACCTACTGGGTGAACAGTAGGTACAATGCAGTTTGCAGTGACAAATAAATTGCTCATTTGAATTATATTCAGGTTCATGATGTGAGGGATGCAAAGATTTGGTTTGGACTCTAAGGTTTGTAGTCAAGAGAATTCTTAAGACTAGGAAAGAATTATACAAAAGAGTTCATTATTAATGATTGGTAATGGTTTTTATCAGACTTGGTTATAGATAATCTCATAAAAACTGAGGAATTTTCACACTGTTTTGGAGGTGTGGTTTTTTTTGGTCTGATGCTGTTTTGGAGGGTGTTCGTGAATTCACAAAATTTAATTAGAACATTTAATGTAGGGGAAAATCATAATGAAAGTGAGAGCTAATATAGCTATCAGCTAAGTTGTTTTGTGGTTTGTTTTTTTTTTTCATTTGAACAAGTTGTTACTCAAAAATCACATATTAAAAGTAGTTTTTAGCAACTTTGTTGGTATAGGGTTCCCATTGCCCAGCTCTGACAGGACCAAGGTAGCATTTTGGTATGCTAGGGCAGGGAGGAGCATTACTGCAGGTTGTGCAAAGATGTGTTTGCATGTGAAACTGTCTTTAGCCTTGGTGAATCCTGACTATATTTAACTCTGGCCAGCTTACACAAGTGAGATCAAGTCTGTGGAATGAGACATGAGGAGAACCTTAGAGTGGGTGCCTGGGTACGGGTAAGAATGGGTTTGAGCAAAGAGTGAGGACTTGCATGGGGAAGGATTAGGTGCAGGACAGAAAAGGAATGAATGAGGAGCACCTTTCTGGGGTTGAGAAGGATCAGATGTTCTGGAGGTGGGAGGGTTACAGCATCAAGTCAGTTGGCATCTAGGGGAGCAAAGCTGATATTTGAGGGAGTTCAAGGTAAAAGTAATGAGGGAGTTTCACTCTTACAGGATTTTGCCACTCCTCTGCTTGGAGTCCTTCAGACACATGGTGTCTCCATTTTCAGCCCCTATTCTTCTCTGGTTTTGCTGTTGGAAATATATTAGACCATCGCTGAAAATTTTAAGAGTAGAGGCATGAAAGACAAATTACAGTTTTCCATTCTTTAAGGGACTACTATATTGCTATAATTTCAAAGGGAAGCTCTTTTTGCTTTTTTTGGGAAAGAAGTTTTGTCTTAGTTTACTTACTTGTATGAAAACATAGATTTTAAGATGGTTACACATAAAGCCACTCTGTCAAAATACACAGGAAGTTAGGAATCTAAGCCCTGATAACAGTAAGGTTTGCATATTCTGCCTTGATATATTGTTCTGTAAATATTCCCCTATTTTGTGGATCTGGGAATGCTGGTCTGTCTTAGAGTGAAACTTTTATTTAATTTTTTTTTTTCTTGGTGTAAACCAAGTTGAAACTTGAAAAATACTTTCATAGTCAAGAACTCTGAAGAATGGGGGAGAAAAGCTTTGTGGATGATGAAATACTTAAAAATTTAGAAGCTGTATAAAGTTTATACATCTGAAAACCTGGAATATTTTCATATGTGTCAAACAAGATACTTTGGATTAATTTTCAACTAGCATTCAGGGCCTAGAAGTGTGTGTAAAGTGTGAAATGTATATTGTACTTTCTGTGTGTTCTCTATAGTTTTTGATTTACTGGTTAATTTAATTTTGTGGTCACATAAAGTACATGTGAGATCAGAAAGAATATAAAGGTAGTTATTTTCCATGTTACTTTATTTCGCAGGTGATAAAGTAGAAAACAGTTCCCCTGCAGGTATTGCTTGAAATAATTCCCATGATGACTGGTTTGTACTTTTGACAGGAGAAAATTCAGATCCAGTTGTCCCAGTCTTTTGAAAAAGAAGAAAAACCTGCAAAAGATGAAACAGAAAAGGAAAAATCCAGTGATAAACTGTCCAGAAAAATGTTATCAAGAGGTTTGCTATCTGTCATTGTGCTTTTACATGTACCATGTAGATAAAGAATATTTAAAGAAAATACAGTTTGCTTCCAGGTCATCATTGCTTAAACGCTGCTTTTTCTTTTAGCAAATGCAGCAAATAGATCAGTTTTGAGTGGGAGAAGGAACTGGTCCCAGAGAATACAGTGTTTTCAGGGCTACATGAAACATATGTACTCCACCAAATGCTTTTGCTTTCTCACCTGTGTAGCTGTGCAGAGCAGCATAAAAACCATTGTGTTGCCTCAGTTGGGTCCAAGTGTTCTTTGGAAAACTGACTTTACTAGTCAGTAGAAGTTAAGATCTTATTCCTAGGCTTTGTTAGAAGATCGTGAGACTTGAGAATGGCAACTGCCTTTGCACTTTTTGTTTTTCTTCTGATAGTAACAAGAATTATTTTTGATTATTTTTATTGTTTTTATATAAAATTTTGGAGCAATGGTGAACAACGTAAGTAGAAATGACAAATATTATGTTTTCACCTTAATATTCCTGCACTCTGGATTGAAGATCTATTCTATGCTGATTTTTTTTTTACCTTGAAATAGAAGTGTACAATTAATGACATTCGCCTGTCTCTGTCCATGTTACCTAATGTCTCCTAAAGGTAGAAGACTTTATAATTTAGGTTGGCAAATCATTGCACAGCTGTTGCTTTAAATAAAGGATCCAGTATGTTTAGATAAACAGATCAACCATGTGTAGGAAACATCTTTAAAGCTAAAATTCTTTTAGAGACAGGCAGCACTTGTGCATCTTGTCTCAGCTGGCAGCCAGGTATTTGTGAAATAAAAAGCGCTGGGACTGAGAACTTAATTGCATTTATAACTGTCTTTAAAATGATGCCTTAAAGAAATGGGGTGTTCTTTCAGAGCTGATGTGCTCAACCTTTAAAATACATGCCCATCTTCCAAAATGAAGGGGAAAAAAACCCCACTACTCCTACCCCAGCCCCCTAAAAAACCCGACATGTTAGGTAATGAGGAGTTGAGAGCAAAGGGATAAAATGCCTAAGGTGGAGTTAACTGTTCTAAATTCACCCAATATCTCTTCTGGAGGTTAATTACTTTCCAGTGTAGGATGTGCAAAAATAGCATATGATGGAATTTAAGTGTCAGTCTACTAGAAATTAGAACTAAATTATTGCTGACTTGCAAATTAAGAAAATAATTATTCAGTCTTAAAGATGTTTTACCAGGCATACCCTTTCCACCACACTATGCCTCTTCCCCTCAAAATCGAAAGTAGTCCCAAAACATGAATGCTCTCAAACTTGCTTGGTTTCATTATGCTCTCAGAATAATACATGGGCAGAATTGATAGCCTAAGAAGCTTCACAGATAAAGGAAGCCACTATCATTCTTCTTTAGGAAGCTAGAGGTTCCCTGTCCTCAGGTGAACTTGGATTTTCTCCTGGAAGAAAGTTAAGATCTCCTTTTTGAAGAGTGCACACTTTAGTCGCCCAGTTTCCTGCTACATCAAAAGGCTGCTTTGCCAGCACTGTTGTTTCTCATGGAAAGGCCTGCATAGATTCTGTCTCCACTGAATCCTAACTTGTGCAGCCAGCTCCTCATTGCTAAGAGAAGCTAAGTTGCAGTGACTGCTCTCTTTACTGCCCACAGAAAGACCTGGAACTTGAGGAGCTAGGCATAAATTTAAGCTGTGCCTAATCTAAGACTAGGGTAACACATAAGTAATTCTTGGAAGAAATTTTGTTCCAAAAATACTGTTAAAACATCTGTAGCTCTGAATTCTAAGACCTGGAACTCTGAAAGGTGCTCATGTAAGGAAGGATTTGGTGTTAAATTATTTCTTTCAGTGACAGATTTCAAAGAACTGAATATAACTTTGAATACTTCATTTCACTGAAACCAGAAAGGAAGTAGAAGGTTGTGAGACTTCTTCCGGGAAACTTCTACACATTATGTTGTGAAAACAATGCCCAACAGAAAAGGATTTTTAGTAATACAAAATAACATTGTGAAAGTTAAATTGTTACGTTCTGAATTACAGTATTTCTTTGGGCAACTTCCAGCAGTCCTTTAGATCAGCTGCTGGTCTTCAGAAGTGTATATAGCAGTGCAATGTAGGATCTTGAGAAAACTTGGGAAGTTGATGGCCATTGGGTGACTCAAGGTGATATACTGCTTCAAAATATAGCAATTTGTTAATAGATTGGCAATGTTACTGAAGCTTTTGCTTCTGTATTACACTTGAATTACAGGATATAGAGGGGTGATGTTGGGTTTTCTGTTTTGTTTGGTTTTTTTTTTGCCTTGTCCCTGGAAACTGTAATTGTTTAATATTTTTTGAATAGTTTGCCTGATAGTTATATAATGTTGATCCATAAATAGTATGTTCACCAATAATTGGACAAAAAGTGTTTTCTCAAATTGTAATTTTGTTCTTGTCCCCCTCCCCCTTAGATTCCAGCCAAGAATATACAGATTCCACTGGTATAGATCTTCACGACTTTTTAGTAAATACGTTAAAAAACAATCCCAGGTAAGCATTAGTTATGTCAACTTTCTGGTTTTCTTTCTTCTTGTTGCCTGAGGGGTTTTGTCTTGTTCCCTCCCCAACCTGCAATATGTTTAACACTACATGTCAGTTGTTTAGGATGAGATTTTGTTGTGCAGGCTTTCTGAGACACCAATCCCCTGTAATCTGTGTGTTACCTGAACAAAGGCTCAGGACACTGAAATGGTTTAAGTGCTTTCAATGTTGAATAGTGTCGTGGTTTAAGGCCTGCCACACAGCCCACTCACTGCCCCCCCCCTCCTCCCTCGGCTCCCGGAGGGATGGGGAAGAGAATTGAAAGAATACAACTCCCACAGGTTGAGATAA
>WYDI02007825.1:0-60211 GCA_009867235.2 Psittacus erithacus | reverse complement strand
AGTTTAGATTGGATATAAGGAAGAAGTTCTTTACTGTGAGGGTGGTGAGGCACTGGAATGGGCTGCCCAGGGAAGCTTCACAGCTGTTTTCATGTGCTCCATCCCTGGCAGTGTTCAAGACCAGGTTGGACAGAGCCTTGGGTGATATGGTTTAGTGTGAGGTGTCCCTGCCCATGGCAGGGGGATTGGAACTAAATGATCTTAAGGCCCTTTCCAACCCTAGCTATTCTATGATTCTATGATTCTACAGTTGCACATATTATTTCAGTTATTGGTCAAGCAACTAAACCAAAATAAACCCCTTTGTCATTACTTCTCTCTTTAAACAAAGATTTTTTTGAGGTCAGATACAGAGCAGAGTGATGCAGACATCTCCATTAGCACTGTCCTTACACACTGCAAATCTTGAGGACTTCCTTGCAAGAAAATATCTCTGGAGATAGATTGCCTTCTTCCAGCTCAGGATACCTAACTATGCTGATCTTTTATGGATGGCATTTTAGGTCAGGTTCTTTTCTGCATGCATATTTTTGATACTTGTATGACATCTGCTACCACAGAAAACCAGGTGTGGTGTGACAAAGATAAGGAATATGTTACTTGACAAGCTATATAATCTTAAAATCTGTCATAAGAATATAAAATATTGGAGTTAAAAGACAGACTATTTATAAGTTAGATGTTTATGTTTTGGTTAGATGTTTGTATTTTTATTTTGGTTAGATGTTTATATTTTATTTAGAATAAATGTTTGGATGTTTTCACAAAATGACGAATTATAGGCATTCTGTTAAACCCTTTGGTTCTCCCACGTGGCTGCTTCATGAAATGGCCAAAGTTTTCCCATTGCACAATATGATGGGCTTTTCTGTTTCAGCCATGTTGTGCTACTCTGCTCCTCAGACAAGTGAAATCTTTAGGAAATGACGCTCCCAGCTTCCTCAGTGAGCAAATGAAAGTGTTGTAAAGCAAGTTCTCTGCTGTGTGTGTGTTTTTTCATTTGTTTATTTTTTACATGCTGGCTGAGGCTTGAGATGGTCTCTGCTTTGCTGCTTTCCCACCTGGAAACCTGAAACCTATTTCTAGTCTTTGTGCTCTTTTATCGTGTTCATTTCTGTGTGATCATCTGCCTGTGCTTGTTGAGCATGATGAGGAAAGCTCTTTTCTGGCAACAGGTGGTGATGGGTCAAGGCCTGACAAGACCACTGCAGCACAGATTTCTGGTGTGATCAGCCCTACGGGAAATGGTGCAAGTGTTCGCCCTAGGCATGCTCCGGCAACTCACTGCACTGGGAAGCTCCCAGGGTGACTGGCCTGAGCTTCAAGATGCCTCCTCTGCATCCAGTACCCAGGTAGGGTGTAGTGAGATCTCTGTAGCTTTTCTGCTTGGCATGAACCGAACCCCAGGCTTCATTATTGCCCCTCTGAAAAAGCCCGTAAAACACTGCTGATGTCCTGCCCAGCGTGGATGCCGTAGGTAGCCTATGTGTAAGACACAGCTGATCAGGATCAAAGGAAATCTTTTATAGGAAATGGCCTAGGAATAGGTTTGTCTTGTGTCCTCAGCAGCCCTCAGATGGGTGTGTGCTGCTGTTAGTCGCTGTGCTCTTGCACTCACAGGGGCTGGGAATGCTCACCTCAGGGTTTTCTGAAACAGAGCTGTAGTGGCCTGAAATAAAATGCAAAAGAAGCAGTTGCTAACATTATGCAGCAAACCCAAAGTGTAATTGCTGTGACTGACTGACAGCTGTGAAGGCAATCATGTTCTGTGACTGGATGTGTATTCTTGCACAGCTTCAAGAATAAATACAAATGATGATATGGTTTCACAAAGTGAAAGGAAAGGGAACCCTATGAAAAGCAAACAAGTCAACCACCAGGCTTTGAGGGGTACATCAGGTGAGAGGGCAGCCGAGGCTGAGGTTCTCAGCTTACAGCACCAGTAGCACAGCTGAACCCTAACGAAACATTTTGCGCTGTTTATTATGCTGGCTATGTCAGGCTGTACATCACATGCTGGTTCCCCAGTGCAGCAGAGGCGTCTCCCTGGCGCTGCCTTGGCACTATTCAGGCTCCCAGCGGCAATGAGGGGCAGGAGCAGGGGCTGTCCAGGTGAGGGTGCAGAAGGATGCAGTTACCCTATTTCAGGGTATGCATTATCTTAGAAGTAAATAGAATAGACTTCATTGTTTACTTTTTCCTTTCCTTTCTTATTTTTATTTTTTATCTTTAAATGTGCAATTTACATGTCCTTTGGAGCCAGTCCAAAATGATGAGTCATTTCATGTCATGCCCACCCGCTATTTTCAAACACTTCAGAAAACGACTGGTTTCACAATGGGATTGCAGCATATGTCAGAGAGGGACAGGGACATTAGGATAAAATTGGAGAGGGGGGAAAACATAAATACATCCAGAGCTGTTATTTCATGCTAATATGCAGGTGTTTTTTATTATATAAAGACATAGGGAACTGTGCAGAACTTGCTCTCCTCACTCATTTCATCCTGCTCCTATTCCCCAATTTTGTTTTTTTGTCTGATTGTTGCATCTTCTTGTAACCAAGAGTGCATATTATCCTTGAGGCACCATCTGTTTACTTTGTACCTGTATGACATACCACCATGGGATCTGGCACTCATGCCCTCTGAATGGTCTGAAGACACACATTAATAGTCTGGTGCAATAGGGCAAGTTCTGTGGTTCCTTAATACTCCTGAAGGCAGATTGTGAATAAAAACAAACTCTAGTACAGGGAGCTCTTATCACTTTTCAGACAATGGGAATTGTCACTGGTTTGAAAAAACAGGTAGGTGGTAATAAGACATTTGCATTGTTGAAGAAGGTTTCTGTTTGGAGTATATTTGGAAAAAGTATATTTTCTCATGTAATGCAGTCTGAAAATACAATCCTTATTTTTCATTCCAGCCGAGTGAGAATCTGATCCAGCTGTCTTTGTGCTGTAACTGGATTAGCTGCTAAATCAGTTATACATTGCCTTTGAAGTGTGGTAGGAATCCCATTTTCTCTGACATTTTTAGCCCATTGTCAGTAATTCAGCATGATCTGCTATAAAGATATGGCAAACTCAACTTCCCCTCATTGTAGTTTAGAACAGGCCTCTTTAAGCAAGAGCATGTTTCTCAGTCCATATTTCTTGCTTTGTTTTTCATAGCCTAAAACTCAAAGCCACAAAAGAATAATGAGCAATATTAAGGCTTTTTGATGCTTACATTTTATGGGGTTGTGTATGTCAGCATTCTCCTTTTCTGCAATGCAATAGAGCAGAGATGAAGCGTATCCAAAATCAGGCTTCGTCACTCAAGACCTCTGTAGTATTTAAAGAAAAAAAAAAATATATATCTATTTAACCGCCCATATTTTCTGAATAAAAGCTAAATTCTATTTGCCCCAAGCTTTCCATTTTCTTTGAAAAACCGCAAACAAACGAACAACCCTAACCCTGAAGTTAGGCTATAAAAAGGACGAAGCAGCATTCTGAATGCCTGTCGGAAGAAAAAAACACGACACCACTTGAGGGCAGCAAATACTCACCTTCTTTGATAAGCTAACAAAAATGCATCAGAAAGAGACAGGAGACCGTACTTTTATTTTCCATTTATTCACCCTGTAATTTTTGACTGGTCTCGAAGAGTATTATTTCCAAATAATTACACTGACCAAAAAGTCTTTTTTTAATAGCAGCAAAAAGACAAACACCAACTAAACAACCAACCAAACAAAAAAACCCAAAAAAACCACACACCCCCCAAAAGAAAAAAAAAAAAAGATTTTATTCTGGGTTTTTATTTTTGCTCTGGAATTCATCAATAATACACAGGTGCATGGAATTTTTTTTTTAAAGGCAATAGAGAAAGGATCTGGCAGCAGAAGCTCACTTTCACCAAATATGTCTTTGGAATATTATATGACAACATTTGTGCAAAATCCTCACTATAGAAAATACAGAAAAACCATGAACTTAAAAAAAACCTGTCAGTCGATATAAATAATAGTGTGAGATCATGTAACTTTCAGATACATAAAGAATGAAGACAGTGTCAAAATGCACATTTGAGGATGTCAGATTAAATCTACACAAGAGCCTTTAATCTTAGCATAGACAAAGTTCTTATAGCACTTGATTTGACAACTGTATCTTTTCCTAAAAAATGCACTTCTAAAATTCAGCAAAATGCTAAAACAAAATCCGTCATCTGGAACTAAATTTATGCCTTCATGTTCCATTAGCAGCTCTAAAATTTAGATGTAAAGCTGAGATCTTTACCAATTATGGTAATGAACTGATCAGCTATGAGGTTATCTGGGAACCTGATGGAGGCGTCCATGTTTTGGTGTTCATCTGATGATGATGATGGAGAAATACCAGGTTTCAGTCTAGGTTTTTACTTTCCTCCAAGTAGTCTCCTCAGCTGATCTATTTTGCACCTTTTCTTGTACTAACTGCTGCCTCCACTGTGGCCCTTTTGTCCTTATTGGATATTTCTTTTTATTTATACTGGAGGTTGGGCTGTTATCCCTCAGCCCCTCACTCCCCTCTTGTCAATAAGCCTTTTCCTAGCTCCTTCTCCATGCTATCTGTGCTCCTTCTCCTCCACCTTGCTGAAGCATCAGGATGGAGGTAGCCAGAGTGCATTGGGAGGCAGTTTTGGCTTCAGATCCTCTACCCAGTGCTGTAGCATTCTTAGCTTGCTAGAAGATGTCACAAGCAGGGAAACCCTGCTCAGCCCCGTAAGTTGTGTGTGTGTGTGTGTGTGTGTTTGTGAGTACCTTGGAACCTCAGAGCCTTCTACAGCAGAACCTAGGAAAATTTTCACATAGGTTGTAAATATCAGCACTAGTTTCACCCACATCTTTGCTGAACTTTTAATCTCTGGTCAAAAAAACTCCGGTTACCGGAGAGGTTTAATTTTATGGTGGTATTTATTTTATGTTGAGGTTAGAGAAAAAGTGAAGTCAATTTACCATTTTCAGAGGCAAGTGAAATATATAAGCTAACTAAAAATATATCCACATACAGAAATAAAATTCAAATTCCGCTTAATGCAGTTTCGGCACCTAGGTAATTTCAGTGCGTGTGAATAAAGATGGTGAGATTTAATTGAAGGCAGGCTTATATAATGGAAAATGTAAAAGGTGTCTTACCTGTAGGTATTGTTATTGATGTTGCTTCTGCTCTGTTTCTCTTGTCTGAAGTTGTGTTGTCCTGTGAACATGCAGGAATATTGAAAGGAGATAAATGGAAGAATGTCTTTTTTTTTCACAGATAGATAAACTCCTTCTTGGAAAGAGGTCAGAGTTTTCAAGATTCGGCATCACTTTTACATTTTTAAATTTTCAGTTTTACCCAATCTGAGAGAAAAAAAGCTGTCTTTTCAGAGCTGCTTTACATTTGTCCCTCCAACTGAAAGTAAACTAGGGCTCCCAGCCCACTTTTCTAAAAATCAGGTCTTAAGTGTTTCAGATGAAGTCTGAAAAAGCTGGCCATTACTGAAATGTTGACTTTTTTACCCTATCTTGCCCAGGAAATCTGCCTCAGAGCCAGAAATACAGATTGAATCTCGGGACTTCTACACCTTTGGTTCAGCAACAAGACCATCTGTCACTTCTAATTCCTGCTATGAAAAAGACAATCTAGTTATCTTCGATGGAATAATTCTGAATTTGCAAGCTACATTCTTCTCCCTTTCCCCAGTTAGATTTTTCTCCCCTCATACATACTGGAATCTCTGTTTAAAGGTGCAGGCTTGGATGCAGTTAAACCCAAAGAGAGCAATGCATTTTTAATCACTGTCTCCCCATTAGACATAATACAAACTTGCAAAACAATAATTCCTCTCATCAAAGCAATCTTGATTCAGTTTTAAAAGGGATAGAAATCTGAAAACAGGTGAATTCCTTGCCACTTTAGATTTTGCTAAGGATGTGCAGAATTTTTGCTCCATTTTAAGCTTGATATGTTTTGGAAGATTGAAGATTTATAAGGAGGGGGCTGGATATTTTTTCAGCCATGTCTATATCTTAGCTAGCATCTGCATTTCATTCCAAGACTGCTTTTTAATCTACTGAGTTCTCAGTCAGCTTTATTTAACTCTCCAAGACAAAGTGCTCTTTCTCATAACACCATTGAAAACATGACTAAATTCTCTTTCAGAATGAGGAAACAAATTTAATTTCTTCTTTGGTGAGAACCATATTCATTCTCATCTGGGTAAAGAGATGTTTCCTGAGATCATAATGTATTCAGTCTTTCACATACATGTTTTCATGGTGTAAACTACAGGTAAAAAGCACATCATAGTTCCCTCATTTGAGTGGCCTTACTTTTCATGACTGTAAACTAGGGAATGTCTCAGGCAACTCCTTCCACCCAGCTGCTCCTTTTCCCACCCACACATACATAGAATCATAGAATTGTTTAGGTTGGAAGGAACCTTAAAGACCATCTAGTTTCAAACTCCCTGCCACAAGCAGGGACACCTTCCATTAGACCAGGTAGCTCAAAGCCCTATCCAGCCTGGCCTTGAGCATTGCCAGGGATGAGACACATCTTCTCTGGACAGCCTGTTCCAGTGCCTTACCAACCTCCTAGTGAAGAATTTCTTCCTACTGTCTAATCTAAATCTACCCTTTTTAAGTTTAAAAACAATCACTCTTGTCCTATAACTACATGCTCCTGTGAAAAGTCCCTCTCCAGATTTCTTGTAGGCCCCCTTTAGCTATTGGAAGACTATTACAAGGTGTCCACTAAGCCTTCTCCAGGTTGAATTCTCTCAGCCTGTCTTCATGAAGCACAAACTCAGTTGTGTTTGTATAGTTGAGGGCATGTGTCCAGTGTTAAATTTTAATGAAAATTTGGTTGAAATTTTGGGGATTAATGATCACTTTGTGAAAATTCAGCTGATATCTACTCTGTCTGCACCAGTTCTTCCAACCTTCTTTCTACAATAAGTAACTAAAAAGGACTGAGGAACTGAAAGCTGTTTCTAGGATACAATGTGCAGCACTTCCTACTCTTGGCTCACTCTAAATTCAGCCTCTCAGCTCTGTCATTTTTTTCTGTCTCTGAATTTAAAATAGTTCTTGCCACCCAAAAGTGATGTAAAAGCAATAGCATTTGTTCCTGCTCTGGGTAGGATCACCTTGCTACTTTGGTAAAGTCATAGGGGCTAATCTTCATGAAGATTTTGAGGTAGGGTAATATCCAGACATTACTTATCCTGATGTTTGGAAAAACCAACTTTGTGTACGTATATGAGGGCACATATATCCCTAATGCAAAGCACCGCTTCTCTGCATTGGCATTCCAGCTGGCAGTTCCTGGAAGGCTGTCTGGAAAGTCATGCTGTAGCTCTGAAAGCTACTGCAAAGGGGGAATTATGAATGATATGGCCGCCCTCATGCCATTCATACCTTTATCTTCCTTCCTGCACTTCAGTGCTTGTGTATGGGGAGAATGAGCAAAAGATCATTGCTTATTAGTAATCCTGCTTCGAGAGGAAAGCAAATTCCTTACAGGGCTGCTTTCTTTGGGCAGTCCAGCTGAGGAGAAAAAAAGGGTTTTTAAACTGTGTCACTGCAGGTTGATTTGGGTATAAACACTTTGGGTACATTGATCCATTGTGAACTTCTGGAACAGGAACAGGATGCAGGTATAGTGGACAATTATTATAAAACAATTGCCGTTCTATATACAGCCAGTTTACAGCTTTCTGGCATCGCCAAGATATAGGTGTTGGTTTCATGTTCTTGGCAGCCTTCCACTCTATAAGTCAAGGTCCCTCTTTTTGACCAGGAGCTTGCAGGAGTCTCGCAGGTCAGTGGTAAAAGGCCGATGGGGAAAGGCTACCCTCAAACCTGAAAACTAGAGAGTTTTTCCTTGTCATTCAGGTTTGGTAAACAAAACCCCTTGCCAGCATTTTGCACTTGCAGTACATGTTTACTGTGGGATTTAGAAAGCAAAAAAACTGTAATCATTAAGAGGAGTTTATTAATTGAAATAAATTTCTCTTTGTGCCACTGACTAAAAAGCAAGCAATTTAGCTTTTCCTAATCATGGGATTATATCTAGATTTTTCTAAACTGAACTGATAGTTTATATACACAGGGGTTTTTCTGAGGTAAGCACGCACTTTTCAAGGGTTTCACACAAAGAAGCTCTTTTACCTCTCTTCTGTCCACAAATGCCACCACGTGCAAGTGATTGAAAATGGTAGTGTAAATCTTGTGCTACTTATAGTCAGTTACAGAGCCTTGAAAACGCAGTACATACTTACAGACAGTGATCTGCCCTGGTGTTTAGTAGAGGGGTGTGTTTTCTCAGCCAATTCAGGCAGGGCAGATACACACGTTCACTCCAGGCCCATGTTTGGGATGGTGAAATAAAATAGTTCCCATAGTTATTCCTAGGAGTTAATTAGCTGTGACAGTGGGAAAGTGACAGCCTCATGATTCTTGGATATTTATAACGAGGCTGTCACTTGCTAGGTTAGTCAGGTCATACAGGAGACAAGTGTGTGAAGTCAGGTTTCTGGCAGGACAAAGAGCTGAACCTACATCGTCGTGCTTCCTTGCCATTGCTTAGATGCTGGTAGAAAGGATGTCTTGGTGCGGTGTTTGTAACACTACACCACTGTGCAATCTGTATCTTTTAAAAATGTGGCTTCACCGTGCTGCAGAGCTGTCAGTGCACATGCGTTGCCTTCATTACACACCCTTGGAGTTTGATCAGGGTTTATTGAAATTGAAGCATCTTTTCTGCTCCTGTTTTTATGAGTGCAAGGTCAGACTTCCATGGGCAAAGCAGAGCTGTGACACAGGGAGGTCACAGAGGACATGAAGAAATGCCATGATGCCATCCCTTGGTGCTCACAGTCCGCTGAGGTGGATGCTACAGCATGCGCTGCACCCACACTGTAGTGCCCTTCTGCACCATGCACTGGTTGCTCCATGGATGACACAGACAACCGGTTTGGGGTCTATTGCCTCTACTTTGTGTATTTAGCAAGCAGCACCACTACTATGCTGTTTCAGGACTTACCATAACTAAGGAATTTCCTAATGCAGAAGGAGATGTTAGAGTTCATTTGACTTATTTTTACCATGTAATCAGGGCTTAATGTGCTAAATGTGTTTACTGTACACTGGTAACAGCACAGCTGAGCATGACTTTTTATTAATACCTAGACAGCTGCTCAGGTCCAAAAAGCTGCTGGGAATATTCCTGAGAGCATTTTTTTTTTTTTGAGTTAAAAGAGCAAACCAGTCACACCAGTGGAAAAAAGCTCTCAAATTACACATTTTGTGCAAATCACAGGTATTTTATTGGTAATGATAGGCTAACCTGAAATAGATTCTTTCAAAAATCTCTCTCATTCAGAGTACCATTTATTAATATTGCTACTGCTCAGAGAAAGAGTTCTCTCGCGCTGAGAAATATGAGTTACCATTGTGATAAGAGTACGGAAGTTGTTTCATTTTTGTCTGTCTGTCATTTCAGTCCTTCAGTTTTAGTAGGAAAAACTATCACACAACTTTAGCATGATCTCTAGAGTGTCATTTCTCCCTGAAAATTTCCTGCCCATAAATTGTGTGCCAAATTTTGTAGTGGGTTTGTCATCTGCCCAATATTCTTCAGAGAAAGCAGCTGACTGTTGGCTTCCCTAATCATTTCTTTTAATATTATTTCCTCAGAGCTAGCTTGAAGGGGGAAGAAACCCCAACTATATATAAATAATGAACTAAACCCAGGCATCTCTGTCAAAAAAATGTAAAGCTTTGGAGCAAACAGAAAGAGTTTAATGCAAATTTCTCTTTCTTAAAACTGGCAAGATTTCAGTAAGCATTTTCTGAGCAAGATTTTATTCCACTAAAAGGTAAGACACTGCTTTTTTTGCACTGCTACAAACCCCCACTGGAGAGCAAAGCTTGGAAACTGCCAAACATCTCATACCTGCTGTGACAATGAGTAGCCATATCAACACGCACAAACCCATATTTAACTAAGCTGTTCAATTGAATTCTAATCTTCAGCTAATCACCAAGCTTTAAAAAAATACCTCCCCATTCACATGTTTTATTTCTAAAAAATGCCTTTATGATGTAATTCAAGTGAATGAATGGATGAGAGACTCAAGCATAACATGCTATGTACAAAGCTAAATGAAATACAGGGCTCACATTTTGCCAAATGTTTACCCCATGTAACTCTCAGTTAAAAAGAACCTTTAAATGCAGATTGGGAAGTCACTGAAGGCTGTTTTTAGGGCTCCTCAGGATAGATAGGTGATGGAGAGATGTGTGCTTGTTTTATGTTATGATACCCAGGGAGAAAGAACTCCAAGCCTCCATAAGCCACACAACTCAGTGAAACTGCAATAGGAAAAATACCAGTGGTCACCACTTTGTGTGTAGTAGGTATACTTTGTGTTC
This sequence comes from Psittacus erithacus, assembly GCA_009867235.2. Taxonomy (NCBI): domain Eukaryota; kingdom Metazoa; phylum Chordata; class Aves; order Psittaciformes; family Psittacidae; genus Psittacus; species Psittacus erithacus. The sequence continues at coordinate 49,759 of WYDI02007825.1, read as the reverse complement.
AAAACAGAACTGCAGCCTACTGAATGAAGTGTATCTGTGTGTGCTGTAGGGGATAGGGAGTGCTTTCACCTTTCCTACCTCAAGACTACATGCCATCTCTGAATCTGTGCATCAGACTTGGAATCTTCTGTGTGACTGGCAGTAGCTAAATTAATTTCTTCTGAGTATTTCTTAATGGGAGATACCCCCTTGACTTCTTTGGGGGTATAATTTGAAGTTAATAAGGGGGGAAATGTGGGGTTAAAACACACAGTGTTTTAAGTGTCAAGACTTATAACACAGCACCTCACCATCCTGTGCATGCCTGAATGGGTACCCTGCCCCAGCTTTACCAAGAAGGCACTGATGTTTCTGATAGAAGCCATACCAGTGGAAAAGATGCCTACATGTTCCAGAACCAAAACACAATTTCATAGGAGGATTGTGTGGAGCAGGTGTGAAGAACAAGACATTTGCATACAGCTGGTTCTCAAGCACAGTCCCTCAGGTCCCTCACACACCAGAAAAGCATCTGAAAACCAGAAACATCTTCTCTGGACCTCCTTACTGAGTTTCAGGTGCTTACCGTCTATGTGGGACTCAGTTTCCATCTTTTTTGCAGACCTGAACATAAGGGCAGTCTGATCTGTGCTTGTGTTTGGTTGGGGCATTCATCAAAACTCTCTGATAGCTCCGCTTTGCTGCTTCTAAGAAATTCCTTGCAAGTGGCTCATTCTCATGCTGTTTTTCTACCCTGCACAGCAAGGCTGGGCATATCCTTCATTTAACCTGGCAGTGAGAAGTACTGGCATGTACTTTTAACTGAAGTGACTCTTCCTGATCCAGGTTTTATGTTTACATGAAAACCCTGTCAGAGAAAATAATTTTCCAGTGTCTTTCCATTTGTTCTGTTATTATACTGTGTCTTCAAATCTCCACCTTTTCAGTGTGAATAGGTCAATGTGACCTTCTTACCAAACGATTACTGAAGACTACAGCTAACAAAGTGTTCTAGGGGGCTATCAAATGTCTCCAAGGTAAGGCATGCATAAAACATGAGCACACAGTCATAAATAACCAGGCTACTCTTCATTTATTTTAAAATAATGACTGTTGTTTAACTGGCTTGAAAGGGTTACTCTTTCACCCCCAGCTTGTTCTGAGTACCGTGGGAAAATGACATGGGCACTGTTTAGTTTAAGGGATGTAGTCATGCAAAACCTTTGCTGAACTTGTGGAGGAAGCTAGAGTGTTTCAAGAAATAATGAAGGTGTGAATCATCAGAATTCTGAATTGTCTGATAAGAAAATCTTTTAATCTCTTGTAATAATGTAAGGACTCCAATTGCTGCAATTCTCTTTATAAATTGTGCAATAAAATATGAAATAAACCATTGCAAAAGAATCAAGGATTATCAGCAGTCTCTTCCTTTGATATCAGTATTTCTGAACGGTGTTCTTTAAAGGCTTTTGCTTGTTAGTTTAGTTTTAAGAGAAAAGTAAACTAATTAGTTCATTTTTTTTTCACTTTATGGTCTTTTCTTAACATGCTTAGAAAACATTTGAGCTCAAACAGTTCATTTAAGTTATGCCCGTTAACGGGAAGGATTCTCATTTTTCAAAAACAATTTAAGAATAAAACCCACGATGAGATACTGCTTTAATTAAAGTATATGCAAAGGATGGGAAAGACGATCAGTTTGGTTGCTCACTTCTCCCTCTTTTTTTTTTTTTTTTTTTGTGCATTTTAAATAGCTTTCAAAATCTACTGAAAAATCTTCAGTTTTATATGTATGATCAGTCAAAAACCACCTCAAGAGTTCCCTCTTGAAAAACATAATTTCTCATTGTTTCTGGAATTTGGCTTCATGTTCTCAATGTGATTTTACAGGATGATATTTATGGTCTTTTACCAAGGTTCTATGGTTTTATTTATACAAAAGTCACACAATGCAGTGGGATGTAAAGAAAGTGAACAGCTTGGCAAGATTTAGGCTTTTTGAGGTTCCTTTCATAATCAAGAAAGATATAATAAAATGTAAATTGTTAAAGTTGGAAACCTAGCTTTGATATATGATTCTTCTCATAATTTAAAAGAAGACTTTGATTACAGTTTTATCATTTCATTTATCACTTCCTAGGCAGCAGCCTAAGAAGAGATTGGTTAGAGAAGAAATCAAATGTTTATCTGCAGCTACCTTTGCCTGTGGACGGTAAAAAGTTATCTATAATATATGACAAAGTCCTGCCATAAAAGATCAGAATATTGAAGCTAGATAGGAAGAACAAACTGCAGCCATAAAGAATAAAGTTAAAAATGTTTCTGTTGTGATTTACCCGCCAGCTCCTAGTTCAGGCTGTGGTATGTCCTGGCAGCCTGCCCCAGGTGAAAGCTACAGAACAAGGTGAAGCTCTTTGCTGGATGCCTGTGAGCATCCTTCGTGCACACCATTTTCAAAAAGCTGCAAGAAAGAGGCAAAGCAGTTTTTGAAAACAGCATTTGCTTTTTGCTTTTGATTTTCTTTGATTTTTTTTAAATCACTAGAATATGTTTTAGAAATATTTTCTGAACATGTGGAAAAATGTGAAAAATCATGTTAATGGTAAGATTACTTATGGTGCTTTAATGTATTTGGTCTACTTACTCTCCGAAGAAAGTTATTAGGTAGAATATCTTTTTGTGTAGATCAAAGATACGTGATATGCTCTGGCTAATTGTCTGGATTATCTGGCCCTTCCTCTGCCACTTCCCTCACTGCATACAGCTGTTTTCAGCCAGTAATTGGCTTGGGAAACAACATACAGTACAACAACTGCTGTAGTGTCAAAGTTGAGTGATTCTTTTCCATGAATAATTCCTGAAGTGGCTTATGAAGATACCAAAATAAAGCTACTTGAGAGCTTGTTTAGCCCCAGTTGCTTCTCTTGCTGGGCTTTGGACACTGGAGGGAAGAAACCAAGTGGCTGCAAGGTGCTGATGGGTGAGTGGAGAGCAAGTCAGCTGCTTGGGGCATGGGGAGGCCGCTTCTGCCCAAGGTCCTGGGCACATTTGTGGCTTCTGGGTCTCAGAAATAGGGCCTGTGGTAGGCTCATAGTATAGTGTCCCTGGAGAATGAGAGAGGTCTTGAAGGTGAGCTGAGACCCCTTTGTAGCTGAATAAGGGGATCTTGGTAGGTGGTGAAGGCACACCTTCAGGAAGAGGTAAGAGGACATGACGAGGAGTAGGTGAAAGACAGCATCTCGGTTTATGTGCAGTTCATAGATTGAGCTGGAGGACTTGATGGGCCTGAACTCTTCTACAGTCTCATGATGTGTTGAGACAGGAAGCATGGTGATGGACCTGGAAGAGGAAGAGGAAGCTGCTCAGTGTTAAGCCTCTGCCTTGTGGTGAGGCCAGCTGGCCCTGTCTGGAACTCTGATGCAGTAGTGAGGCCACTTTGCTGTTCTTCTGCTCTGGATGCATTCATGTGCTTGTGGTCCCCATCACGTGAAGTGAAGGAGCTGTGTTGCTCCAAAATGATACTGATTCCTGTGCATTTATGTGATATATTCTACCTACAATGGGCTTTAAATATGGTCTGATTCAGATATCATCTAATCAGCATTTTGGAGTGTGTGTGAACTGCTTGATTTCCCCTCAAGTTTCTTAAATATGAGGTAATTGCACAGCAATCTAGGGATAACCTCGTGTAGAAAAAAAAAAAAAAAAGAAAAAGAGATGCTTCTCTTATTCCCTTGCCACTTTTACTTCCTTTCTTTTTCTTAGAAACCACCAGTTATTTCCCTGCAGAGCTATGAAGCTAACAGGAAACTAGAACCCCCCAGCCAACCAAAGTCTCTTCTGCAGAATTACAGGAGATCACGTCCTGTAGAAAGGTTAATGAGTAACTTAGACTTTTGTATGTCAGGATAAAGAGAATTACTTGCTTCCTAGTACACTAGAAGCATTCCTAAAACCTTTTAGGAAACAGTGCAATGTATTTAGTGTAAAATGAAGCTGGATGAAAGTTGCAAAAAGCTGTACCATCAGTCCCAGATTTGATACATGAGACACTCAGTAACTGCAGGTTTCTTGCTTCTTTATTTCTTTGAAAATGAATGCAGAGGACTTCAGAAAATATCCTTCTTTTCTCACTTCCTCATCAGGCTCACCCAGGAAAACAGGTCAGCTAATGTGTATGAGCCAATCTGGCGCTAGCCTACAGTCCTGCTCACCAGCAGGCAGAGAGGGCAGCACAGCCCTCTCTCATTCACCTCCAAGAGGACTTTCGTGGCTCAGTGCCCATTGTGGTTTCCCTGCCTCCCCCTCGTGTCCATAGCAGCTGCTTCCAGGGCTGCTTCTATGCATACTCAGAGATTTCATATATATTTTTTTTCAATTTCCGCATTTTAATTATGCGTCCCCCATTTCAAAAGGCTGCGTGTTTTGAGGGAATGTTTCCACAGGTCATGCTGCTTTCTCTTCCTCTGGATTCCTCTATTAACAGAAACCTACTGGTTTCCAGAAGGAAATTGTCTTGATTTCTTTATAGCCTCAATCTGTTCTCACTGAAGCCACTGGCAAACCTTCTGTTTATTTTTCAGGGATACAAAATTAAGTCAAATGCCAACACGCAGTGATCAGCACACATACTGAACTGTGAGCAAGACCTGGGGAGCCTAGTTAAGTTACTACATTACAGGTACTTTTAAATTCGTCACTAAATAGGTTTGAGTTTGGTTTTTGCCAGAAATACTAGCTCACTGAAATAGAAACACATTGTGGCAGTGGGTCAATTTCTGTTGTCCAGAAGGTTATTTTTTGGTCCCAGGTGAAATTTTACAGGGAGAAAAGGAAGCAGAGAAGCGCTGTTTATCTGTGATACTATACTGAGCAAATGTAGCTACAGTGGCTGTTGGGCTAGAATTGCTTGCAATTTTCTGAACATGTTTGGGTAGATGGACTTTGCCTTTGATTTCCAGTATCTAATACGAAAGGCAACTGAAAGAGGATTGGAAGGCTATTGGACTGGGTGATCTTTAAAGGTCCCTTCCAACCCAAACCATTCTATTATTCTATGAAGTATGCATGTTTGCAATGTGTAATTACTTAATGTTTCTATTTACACCCAGTTATGAAAAATAATGTTGAAATGGAGAGGGCCATCAACCTGGGGAAGGCAGAAATTTAATCATTTAATCCTTGTCTTTTTGGAAGGAGCTGGATTCCAGATCACAATGAAGTGTAACACTCCCTGTCACAGGTCACAGTGTTAATTCAATGCTCAGAAAGTAGTTAGAGGCATGACAGAAGAAGACCTTGTCAGGAGATATACACAGAAACTGCTTTTAGTTCAGGAAATTGCTGGAAACTGGGAGAATATGTTGAAGTAATGCCATGCTATCTTTACCTTGTTATTACACCTTTCTCTAGGTACATGGTCATTGTCTAAGCCAGGATGCTGGGCTGAATGCATATTTAGTTCAGTCTGATACAGCTGGGCTTTTTATGTTATTCTGAAGAAAGTTTACATGAAGGCACCAGAGGAAATCATTCCTGCCTCCCCTTCAGCTGTGCCTGCTCTCTGCAATTAGTACTGCGAGTTTGTAGCTGCATTGGACTGAGATCTTCCACAAGGCTCTGAAGGCGTTAGTGAAGGAAAAATGATAAATAGAGATGTGAGAAGTGCTGAGGCTGGAACAAGACCAAATACTCATTGATACTCCACTGGTTTTGATCCATCACTGAAAGTAAACTGAACTCAGGGGTCCACATTATTAAAGACGTTCAAATACCCAAAGCTCAGTGGAATCTCTGGGAGTAAAATGTTTGAATATTTTTATAATCTGCATCACAATAAAGCCAATGAATAGTATTTGTGTTAAATCAAAGGAGTGATTTGGTTGACATTTGGGCCTGGTGGGAATACAGGAAAGTAATAGTTTCTCTCAAAATGTTTGAAAGATCACATAGTTTCTTGCATTTGAAGTATCACTGTCAGCTTACCTCACTATTGCGTTGCATTGTGTTGATGTCACAGGCAGTACATGAGCATAAAAGTGAAGTATCTAACAATGAATACTTCCACTATTCTTGTATTCCAACAAAAAAAAATAAAAGAGCAAGATTTGTCTTGTGTTTTGGTTACAGTTTTCTTTATAGTTAAGACATATTCTAAAAATTATTAATATTAAATGAGCTAGTCTGTCCAACAGTATAAATATGAATTTCCAGGTTTTTACTTAAATCCTGAGTCCACAACAATTGTATCCATGGTGATAGTCAGACTCTTGATCTGATTTCTTTTCAAGTCAGTGTTGTGATGCTTAGTGATTTTGAAACTGCTTTTCAGTAATTCTAAAAATTAATGGTTAGGCATTGGCTCAGTTTTTTCAGCATGCATGCACCCCTTATTAAGTAACAATCTACTGCAGCAAGACCTTTCATTGTGGTTTGGGTTCCCATGTTGTGTCTGTAGGGCTAGGATAATCTATTTGAACAAAACCTGGTGATACTGCACGAAAACTTTCTACATGCTTTATTGTGAAACATAAAGGTCAAGCTCTTTCTTTGTAAAGATTGCTAGCTCAGTATAGCTTTAGGGGAGTGAGCAATAAGAATGAGGGAGTGGGGCTATAAATCAGAGGAACGCTTGCTTCAATAGAGATATCTCTTACAGTAATTGCTCTTGGTAAGATATTTAGGGTTTGTTTATCATTCTGTCTTTTCTGTAGGTGTACAGCCTGGAACCTTTTTTTGGAAACAACCCTGCAAACAAAGCAAAACTATGGGACTATAGCAAGAAGGCAGTTCATATAGGTAGGGATCCCCATGTGTATGTTGAAGAGGCAAGGAGTGAGGAAGGCAGGTGATTGTAGTGCAGGTACGGCAGGGTGAGAAATAAAAAATACCATGGAAAGCAGGTGAGTTTAAGTTTTGGCAGCTGTCAAGTGGGGAATATTTGGTTGGTTACTCCATTCAATGGAGACATGGAGCATGACACCAAATGGACCAGCAAAAGCCTGGGTTAGCACAGTGTTGGACATGCATGTGAGAAAATCGGTGCATGACAGCTACAGCTCTTCCTTTTGGTATCTAGAATCTTTTCCCAAAGCTTGGGCTGAATTAAATTAACACACGTCTGACAGAAAACTTGAAAATCTTCCTGGTATTCATCAGGAACTGCAGGTTTCCAGAAGCCCTGTATTGCTAAGCTTAGCCTGAACAAAATGTGGAAGTACTCCAGAGATTTGCTGTACTGTACTCTTGAACAAAAGTGAAGCTTAAAAAAGCTTCAACAAACATTTGTGCTTTTCAAATGCTTATCTAGAGCTCCCACCTCCTCCTTAGCTGTATAGATTGAAGATGAGGAGTGTGGAGCCTGTACTGTGATTATTCCACACCCCCCCTCCCCCAAGAAGGGCGCTTGGATGAAATGGTTCTTGACTGGAAAAGCCCACTGAAGGAGCTGACTGACTCTACATGGGTGGCTTGTAGGTAATATACATTAACAGTGACTTAGAGTTAAAGTGAAGTTTTTGTTTCTGTGATTGTGTGAGGCTTTTAAAGTTTCAAGTACACAGCCTAATGTTTTCTCTGTTTCTTCAAGTGAATGTGCAAAATGTTCGACTGAAGCTGTTCTTCATACTTGCCCCTAGTAGGTGGTGACAGAATATGGCCCATTTTTTAAACTGGGATTTGTAAACACAAAAATATTCACAAATCAAGTCCAGTCAGGAGATTCCCCACAATCCTGCCTTGAATGGTCTCCTGATTCTGTGAGAAATACTATTGGTCTGTGCCCCATATGACCATGGTTTTTTAGTTCATTCATGGGAATGCCAAACTATAATCACTGTCAGCCAGCTTCACAAATGACTAGAAATTATTCTCAAAAAAGAGAACAGAGTCAATGCTATCAAGTTAGAAGGTACCTAATACATCTTATGCTACTTCTGTTGCCCAATGAGATTCAAAAATATCTCCTTTTTGCAAACAATTTGACTGATTGAAGAGATGCTTTTAAAATTTGTCACTTCAGTTGGTGGTGTTGCCAGATCTTCTGGGGGACATGATCAGAGTTTAAAATGAATTTGGTCAGACAGAGAGATATATAGAGAATTAGTCAAAGATGAATAGGTGAATAAACAAAAGGATGTTCAGTGTACCAACTGTGACATCTAGGAAGGGGGATATAAATACCAGGTGGTTAGTGTCTGCGAAACAGCAGTATAGCAGAGGAAGATTTAGAGATGGGAGTGGAACAGCAGTATGTATTAGTCAGCAACATGGTACTGAAAAAAATGTGAATGTCACCCTAGGCTGAAGTTGAGTTTTAAATAATTTGGTTGTCTTAGAAGTCCTTTACCAGTAATTCTACATTAAATGCCTTGTTTAGGTCTGATGGCCAGTTATTCTTAGCATAGCTGCTCCATTTATTTTTGCAAAGCTAACTCATTCATTATAGCTAGTATACAGAAACATTCAACCAGATAGGTTGGTTTATGACAGTCAGCTCAAAGCCGTCTCCATATCTGTTCCAAATTAGTTAATACAGGCCAGTGTAGCAGTTCAAAAAGCTCATGTGTAGCATGGAGTACCTTTTCTCCTTGAGCTTGCTCTGTGACGGTGAATTGTATATTGGAGAGAGACATGGTGCTGCACAGGACATCCCAGGGAGTCTTCCTTAGAACTCTTGTAGTCTACAGAGGAGCCCAAGGTAACCCACCCAGGCTAAGATAATTTTTTGTGGCTGCATCTATCCAAATGACCTGACTGACATAAACTGATGATGAGTACATGGTTTGTATGTTGAAATCATCTGAATTCTGCACTTCATTAACAGCAGCGTGGACCAGCTAAGGATGGTCTTGCGCATAGAGTGATGTTGGTTTTTTTTCTTAAAGCACAAGGAATACAGACATCTTTCTTAGTTTCCCAGAGCTTTCCTTATCTGTATGTAACTCTCTACCTGGTGCACACTTAAACAGAAAAAGCTTCTTATTTGTTTACTGTGTATTGCACAGATTTGCCTGTAGTTTAACTTTTCATTTTAACTTCTCAAATCTTGGTATAAGCCCTTCTACATTAGTTGAAAACAATCAATCCATGACAGTTATAAATGCAGAGATAATTTGACAGCCATGTCACATTTAAGACATGATAGTGTATCATTTGCCTGAATTGGTGCCAGAAGTGGAGTTGCATGCCTAGCTGGAGCTATATTACTTTCAGCAAATGCAACTAGAGAGGAGAACAAGATGGCTGGCGGCAGTTAGCTAACATGACCTGCGAAGAAGACTGAAAGAATTAGAGTTGTTCAGTCTAGAGAAGAGAAACCAAAGGGGGAGCAGATGAAGTTTTAAAATATGAAGACCTTTTAATAAAAGAGATGGTGACCAGTGGTCATCCACAACTGCTGGAGAAAGGACACGAAAATATAGCAGCTTGGTTTACAGGAAAAGAAAATTTAAGGTGGGTTTCAGTGGAGGCAGAACAGCTTGTATAATGAAAGGCGGAATAAGATTAATTGTGCAGTCCAGGATCCCTCTCAATGCTAACCTCTTCCTTAGGAGTTTCACAAACTTCTTTAGGTATAACCTATTAATGTGTAGTTCTGACTCATCAAAGGAGGGCAGTGCTACGTTCTTGAAGTCCCTTAAGGGACTTTCTGTGACTCCTTCATTTCTGTTGCTTGCAGTACTGCTGTATGTCTTGTAGATTTGTGCACGCTGTAAAATGTTTCCTTTGCTAATCTGAATGCACTATAAAAATTAAGCAAAGCATGGAGAAGCAGGCTAGCTGTGTGAAGCATTCAAAATCAGCAGCTACTAAATCTTGTCTGTCCATGCATGCCCTCTGGGTTGCAGCCTCTGCTCACTGCTTTGCTTGCAGAAATAAGTTTGTCTTAACTGGAAATACCTTCATACTTGAAGTTTATAAGCAGAGCAGATGTACGCACCTCCTCATACTATAAAGTAATTGGTAAGGTTGGACTAGAATCTGTCATTAACGATCTGTTTTTTGAAGTTGCTGCATGGGTTATTTGTAGAGTTGTATCTCCCTCTGAAGATAAGATCTGAGGCTGGACCTTCTGTGCAGCTGTACCTTAATGTTCCTGGCAATGTTGGGGTTTTTTTTCCCTTTTTTTCCTCCTCTCTCTCATGCAAACATATACACAGCTAAACAACACCTGAGAAAACAAGTGGAAATAATTGGGATAAAACAATCTAATGTAAAATCATTATCAACAGCCTCGGCCTCTGCAAAGCTTTAAAAGCATTTCTGACTGACTTAGCTGACAAAGCCTCATCACTCCAAATCTTGTTGCTGGTGTTTTTACCCTAGTAACCTGGAAGATGTCTCCCAGAGAGACTATTGTGCTTGTTTGTCCTACCAACCACCAGTAGTGCACAAATTACATAGACGTGTAAGTGCTGTAGCACTTCTGTTCTAAACCGTTGCCTGAAGTGAAAAACAGGACTTAATGCATAGTCCCCAAGGAAAGTTAAACGCAGCAGTGGGTAGCTTTTGAGATGTATGGGGTTCATGGACAGTTCCTGCACAGATGTTATGCCTAGGCTGTGGTACATGACTGCCAGCAAGGCTGTGCTGCCTGGGGGCCTATGGGGTGAAACCCGTGCCCAGCTGTGGGGATAAATGAGCCAAGCATAGCAGCTCAGGCCAATGTCCCTGGTCTGTCCTTGAGCCCCATCTCACAGTGGAAGAGCAAACCCTGCCAGGAGCTGCTGTGATTTCCTGCCTCCAAGCCATTCCTGGGGTTTCCCAGGCTTGCCTAGGTACAAGAAGTGTGTCTTGTGGCTTTTCTTCCTTACAAGAGAAATGTGACAGAGATTTCTCTGACCTTTGGGGAAAATTATAACTTCTCCACAGCTGATTGGAATATTCTTAGGGTCTGTCTTTTGGATTGATCTTTCCAAGACCAATCAAATCTCTTCTCTGGAATTCAGCCCTTCCAATCTGCAAGTTTCCTCTCCAATTGATTCTTGAGCACTTTATTATTACACTTGTCTGAACTCAATAGCTATGGAAAATTCTCTGGATATTTTAAATAAATTGCAAATAATTTTTCCTTATACTCTGGAATAAGCCTGCATTATCTTGTAACCCAGGATTTCTTCTATTTTCCCCAAATGCATGTTTAATATTTATTGAAATCTTCTGTTGATTAAATGCTCTGAATAGTGTATCCAGAAGACTAATCGATATTTTAAATGCCCTCAGACATATTAGCTGCTTACTGGTTACACAGAGAAATAATGAACTTGCTATATGAGAAGGTAAAATTCATGCATAATTCATAGCCATTAATTTATTCAGTTTTGCCTTTTGAATTGATTTGGCAATTATTCTTGTACTGCACATCATTTACAAATGCTTAGATATAAATATTTACAGTTGCAAATTTGTGGTCAAATCATTTCCAGTCTCTGACTGAATGGCTTCTTTAGAACACCAAGTAGTACAAATTATGAATTTTACTGTTAAAAATGCAGCTCAGTAGAATGTGGGTGCTTAAATAATCAAATAAAATGGATACATACCGACTGTAAATATGGTCAGGCTAATGTCTTTCAAATAGCAATAAATATTTGCAGGCAGGTTTTTTTTCATCACTTATTACAGCAAGAACAAGGGAAAGATCTTGCATGTTATGCTGCCACGAACAACAAAGACCAATGTGTTTTGGCTGTGATATTTTTATTGTTTATTCAGCTCCTCTTTTTCCTTTGTTTGCAACTTGCTGGTTTTGTTTTCTGTTTTTTTTTTTCTGCTGATTGTGTTCTACGTTTTTCAAGGATGATTGCAACGTTCAGGCAAATGAGAATTCGCTCTAGATGCGGATGACTGGCAAAAAGCCCTCTGTTTCCCTTAACCCCATGGTGAAGCTGCGTAGCTAGAGGATCCACAAGCAGAATATTATGGATCTGTGAGGGAATTGATGGTCAGAATGAAGGGGTTAATCCACAGTGGCTTACTTCAGCCAAAGGAGACTTGCGTCCTAAACACTCCATGTACCTACTGGTGAAAGAGAAACTTCTCTAGAGGATGATTCAGAACAAGATCCTAATTTTAAGTGCTCTGAATCACTCTGCTAGTCCCCATTTCCTACTTGTTGCCCTTATTAATGAGTCAGGATTTATGCAGAATGAATGACCTTTTATGAATAAATCATAACATTGTAATAATTTAAAGCACTTGATTTGATACTAAAGAGCTAGTGAAAGCATTAGGGTGTATTATGTTATATACACCTGTTTATCTCACTGAACACCTAGAAGAAACTTGTAAAAATCCAGCTGAAAGCATTTATTTTGTTTAGTACATTGCAATAATTCAAAGTCACTTAGTGTGGTTAAGTTTTCTTGAAACATTCCAGAAAATTATTTTTCCAAAGTTCCTTTACTTTGAAATGCTTCCACAGAAGCACTTGAGGCTGAAAGAAAAGTTAATCTATTTACAGATAGCAGGTTCAGAAAAGAACAAAACCTATGAAACTATAAAGAGTTTATTCTAAAGTGATAAAGATTAACTCATTAACATCCAAAGCAACCCTAAACAGAACTAGGCATTTAGTTGTAAACACAAATGAGAAATGAGAGTGGATGCTGAGGTGGTCTTAAAGTCAGGCCAGTAGTAGCCTTAGGACCCCTATGTAGGGGTGTAAGGGATGCTCAAAGGAGCTTTGCTCACTGTGTGCACCATATGAATAGGTGTGAAACCATGTTCAAACTTTTTGTGGCTATTCCTGTACTTAGATGAAGTGCTGTTGCTCAGAGCAGACCTTCACGACCACAGTAAAACTGCTGAAGCTGCTACTCTCAACTCTTCACCGCTGCTGTTAGAGGGATAGCATCACAGGGCTCTGTGAGCACCTACCATCTGAGCAAGTGCTGTGTCACCTTGCTGAGGTGCACCTGACACCCAGGAAGGAAACTCCTGACTGACAACCTCCATACAGACACAGGACCTGCTGTAAGTGTTGTCCACAGCCTTGCTTTTCTTGGTGGACCCTCTGTGTCTTTTTCGGTGTGGTATTGGAGATTCACAGTTGTTCTGGGTTCAGCAGTAGCAGTCATTTTTCTCCTTCTTAGTAGCTGGTGCAGTGCTGTGTTTTTTACTTTAGTCTGGGAACACTGATGATAACACCGATGATTTTAGTTGTTGCTAAGTAATGCTTACTCCTATCAAGGACTTTTTCAGTCTCATGCTCTGCCAGTGAGGAGGGGCATGGGAGGCCATGAGGAAGCAGAGACAGGACACCTGACCCAAACTAGCCAAAGGGGTACTCCATACCACAGCACGTCATGCCCAGTATATAAACTGGGGGGAGTTATCTGTAAGATCCAGATCACTGCTCTGGTTGGGCTGGGCATCAGACAGTGGGTGGTGAGTAATTGTGCTCTCTCCTCTTGTTATTTCCCTTATCATTGTTATTATTGGTGGCAGCAGCAGTGGTTTGTGTTATACCTTAGTTACTGGACTGTTCTTATCTCAGCCCCTGGGAATTACATTCTTTCAAGTCCCCTGCCCATCTGTCTGGGAGCGGGGTGAGGAAGAAGGAGGAGAGTGAGTGAGCGGCTGTGTGGTTCTGAGTTACTGTCTGGGCTTAAACCATGGCAGTGGTGCTGCGGATGTCACCATTCTTGCACATCAGTGTCTTGGCACAACCACTGCTAATGGCTCTGAATTGAAATTAGGCCACTAATGAATGATTCTGTAGGTGGTGTGTAATGCATCTGTGTCTGGTGACCCCCAGCAGGGCACTTAGGATGGATGTCCCATTCAGGACATCCAGCTGCCAAGGGTTGCTCTGCAGGGACCTTCTGCCCCAGGCACCTACCTGCAGCTTGTCCCACTTCTAATGCTTGCTGCCTGATGCCATCTGCCAGCTTTTTCCCAGTGCCTTTGTCACCTCTGTATTCCCTGAGAGCTTAGGAGGACCTCCAAATACCTTCCAAGTACCTAAAAATGACTGTTTTAAATATGATTTCCATCATGGGCAAGGTCCATATGGGGTTTGCTCCAGTTCAGCAATGAGGTCCTGAGGGCAGTGGCAGCTGCCTGTAGCGTGTGTGTGTGCTCCCCTTGGTTCACCAACATGAACTGAAAAGAGGGGAGGCCAAAGGGGTGTTGCACTGAAGTGAGAAACTTATTGCTGGTGGGTACTGTGACAGTATAAAGGATGCTTGAACTTGGCTTCCTGCTCATAATGTGGTATATTGTGGGGTAGTGTGCCTGTGATTAACTCTTCCTCCCCTGGGTGAACACACAGAAATGATGTTTGCTTCTTACTGCAGCGCTAAAACTCTTTTGTAGTCTCTTCACATTTTTATCTGAAAAGTAAGAACAAAATTCTGCTGTCAGTAAAATGAATTGTCAGAACAACTGCATGTACTGAGTTTAATTTCATTTAATATTTAATGACTAGACAGCTTTTCCTGGGATAATGATTTCACAAGAAGAGAAAGATCAGAGTAGACCTCCTGCTAGTGTAGCACAGTTACAGCAGGAACTGCAGAAATACGGGGTCAATCCAGCAGAATGAGATTCTGCCATGTGTAGTTATCATGGATAGCACTTCACTCCTTGAGGGTCTGCACATGGCTCAGTAGGACTGCTGTAGAGGAAAGGGTGCATTTAGCCTATGTCGAGGCACAGAGTTTGACCCTAATTGCAAATTGCTCCCTCCCTTGGAAAGAATAAACTGGACATGGCTTAAGGCAGCATCTATATCTCCTGCATTTTATGAGAGGGGTGGGTTGTCTCCTCCCAGATCTCATATGCCACAAGGCTGTGCTATCCAGCCCTTTCTAGTCACATAAATTCCTCACTCAACCATGTCATGATGATGTTATTTTATATAACAAAGACTTCTAAACAATAATTTCCACAATATGTTTGGAACAGCAGTCTGCCACATTTCTGTATGGTAAACAATGCTAAAAACACTTGACCATCAAATAGCACCTGTATGGTTTTGACATCAATGTCAAAAGTAATGTGTCTACATTCAGCAGGTTAACAGATATAGGAATTGGTGGTCCACACAGCAGAATGGGCACTGATTTGTTTCACAGTTGTATTGGCTCTGCAGTGCTAACAGTCTTGTTAGTTCTTGTCTTTGGCATCCTCAGAGGCATTTCTCTGAATTTTGTGAGTTAGAAGAACCATGAGATACAAGGAAGGAACAAGAAGACCCACAGCATATGTGCAGTCTGCAGGCAAACAGTACTGCCTGTGCTAACCCTAATCCATGTGTATAAAGATGGTCTGAGAAGCTAATTATGACAGGCAAAAAAAAAAAAAAGAAAGGACTATAGGAATTTGTTCCAAATGCAGTTGGCAGAATGACTGGAACTCAGTCCCTGAAGAATCCCTCCAGGATATGTAGCTTTCCTGACACAAAGTGAGTGGACTGATTAGGTGGGTTCAATGACTGCAGAGTAATTTTCTACACCTGTAATTCTTCCTCTTTTTCCTTTTCCTGTTTGTTTTTTTGTTGGGTTTTTTTGTTTGTTTTGGTTTGGTTTGGTTTTTTGCCATTGGATAATGACCAGCTGTATAGATTAATTTGTTTATTTGTGGTCTATTCGATTTTTTTGATGGCGGATGAGTTGACTGATAGTGTCATCACCACCTTGTGAATAAATTCACCAAGGATAAATTCACAGGCTGTTAGCAAAAGCACTGCCTGGTGCCTGTCATCTCTGCTGAGCAGGCATTGCGTCCTTCATCCCAAGCAATCAGGATGGCTTGAGACTCCTTAAATATTTAATTTTTCACCCTGTGGTTAATTTTCCCTCTTACTTTGCAGCTTTTCCTTACCAGCCTGCTCTCTTATGCAGATGTATTCCGCTTTCAGATCTTTCAGTGTGCCAAGCACAAGGCACAGTGAGAAGCAGTGGCACAGATTTTAGGGGATGTGGCTACTTTCTCTCCTGGCTGGCATTAAGGGGCGAATCACTGAAGAGTTTTACCTGTTCATCTGAAATAAATCCCGAAAGATCTGTGAAGATACGGAGAAGGTTGTTTTCGGGTATTGCCTTTGCTTGCCTACTAGATGCCAACAGGGGGAGTTTCAGCTCTGTCTCAGATTTATGCTTCTGACAGTATCCTTGCCTTTCGTGATATTGATCATGAGGGATAAAAGTTATTTATTTTCCCACATTTCAATAACATTTCTTAACGCCTTTTTCCTTTAAAGAAACACTTCTGTAGCTCCTCTATAGATTGAAAATGAAGGCACAGTTCATATCTCTTGTTGAAATCCTTTAAAAAAGAGACCAGTGGTGGAGTGGTTCCGCACTTTGCTTTGATAAACCGAAAGAAAACTAATTGGCCTCTGAGATGAATCAAAACCAGATTTTATAAAACTATCTAAAAATTCTACCTTCCCCCTGAAAACCCTCATGACTGTTGCATAGTTGACTTCTCTTGCTCATTTTGCATAAACTAAGATTTGAATGATAAGATCTTAGAAAACCAAAAATCTGCCTCCGGCCTATCAGGTTAAATCACTTAATTCATAACCAGATAGAAAAGAAATGTAGAAAAAAAAAATCTCCCTTTTATTTATTTATTTGTTTAAAGAGGGAGGTAAATGGGGAAGAACTTCACTTGTGAGGAAGCAGAATGACACAGAATGACATCTTAGGAAAATGAGGCTTTGTCCTTAGAAGAGAGATATAAACCATGCTTGTGTAGAAATGAATGAAGGAAGAGTTTTCAGAGATACATTTTGTCTCTTTATAGGTAGGACAGAATACATCTGTGCAGTGCTGCAGTCAGTTCTGCCAGGTCACAGAAAATTGAAGTTTCTTTGCGTGAAGTTTCTAATTTATTTCTTATGTGTTTTTTTCTTTTTAATTGTTGTCAAAGAGCAAGAACTGCATCTTTTCTGTAATATAAGCATGATATTTTCAGTTGCTATTGAAGAAGGTACCTTCCATGTATTGAGCCTCTAGGGTTCACTCAAGTTGCATTTCAAGCATTTTTTTATTGCCATTCAGACCAGACTTCAGCTCCTGAATCTCCTTCATTTTTGGGTGTGAAAATATGAACAGATTTAATCCAAAGCTCTTCAGGAGAAAACTGAAATTTCCCAAGTCATCCAGTGAGAGCTGAAACTAGCTCTTCTTTTCAGAAGTCTTATTACCTCCAGCTCTGAGCTTCAAAACTATAGCTACTTTCAATTATGATGTCTCAGCTGGCAGGGTCCAGAGCTGTGATCTTGTCAACAGAGGCCAGGGTGGAAGAAATCTCCCTTAGGCAGTCTGTCCTCTCTGGGAGAATCCTGCAAAATGGACTTCATCCTACCCTGTAGTAGGAGCATTTTTTAAGGGACTAAAAAGTCTTCAGCTTCCACTTGGCATCTGAATTTTGCATTCACAAGCTGTGTCTTTCTCTCTATACCTACACACATGAAGGCCATGCTCTGTGTAATGTACAAAAAACATGTTAAGTAAAGTTGTGTGTGTGTATATATATAAAAAACTTGTTATTGCCTACTTCAGAAATACAAATTAAAATTCATGTCTATATCAGTGATGCTCATCGTTTCACTCAGTCCAGTTTTGCAGTCAGTTAAAACTCTTTTTAATTAGTAGCTCTCAGCAATTTGGTGAGTGGGTTGCTGGAGTGGGGAAGGTTAATCCTGTATCTGGGAGGAGAAGGGAGTCAACTTACTGCTGTAGGAAGTAGGACATTCTTCTTGATTTGATGAAATTATGTTGCAGAGAAATCCACTGTGTCTTGATATTGACATAATTGAGTTGTGTATGCTGAAATGGCCCTCTGTAATGGTCTGATCCTGCACATGTACCAAAGGGCAAGGATGGCTTAGTGCAGCTTGCTGAGATGTTCTGTGTATTCCCATGCCAGCAGCCCAGTGAGAAGGGGTGAATGGTTCCAGGGGTATTAGGAGGGGCGCCAGATTAGTCAGGGTTGGCAGGTTTTACTGGGAGAGTTGCAGTACTGTGATAATACATCTGCCTGTGCCTGGCTTTTGAGTAAGAAAAGGAGAGTAAAAGTAATTCCCAAGGATACTGAAGTAGGTCATCTCCGTCACTGACTGTGACCCAAATATCTCTCCTGAGAATGAATCCTTGTTATACACCCTAGCCAAGCAGTGTAAAGATAGAGCTGGAAACCCTGTTTCTCCTGTGTATGAACTTCTGGCTAAAGCTCAAGTTGGTTGTTCAGACCATGGGCAGACAGTGAAAGAGAGGAAAGGCATGTGGATGTAAGGAGGGTGTTTAGATCAAGAACTAAGAGAGACTGTGTCACAGGATTAAGGCAGCTATGCAAGCTTGCACAGCTATTTCCGCTTGTGCTGTCCTCACACCTTCTCTGAGGGAAGCTTTTTGTCCCAGACACAAGGACTGTTTGTACATTGCAGGATACATCGCAGCCCACCACATAGCCATGGCTTCTGGCCATCCGTCTGCTTGTGTGGACATGCTGATTTTACCATGCTAGTGTATTCCCTGCTTTCTTTGAGAAGGAAACCTGGGCAGGGAAGGAGCAGAGGTGCAGCAAATACGCTGGTTGGAATGGTAATGGGATAAGCTGTCAAGGTCCATGGGGCAGCATGCAGCCAGAGGTCATGCCAGGGGATCAGGGCTGTGAGTGCCTTGGTGCCCAGTGAACATGACTTTGAGGCAGTGCTCTTACAGCTGCATGAATGGGGCTCTGATGGCTGTAATTTGTAATTGTGGAATCTGGGCTGTGTTTGGGAAGTGTATAGAATGTTATGGCTATGGTAGGACATGGGACACATTTTCTGTGCCTTTGACCAAGAAGACAAAACTGGTGGTGTTGTGCTAGTAAACACCATATAAAGCAGTGAGGATTATGATGGTGTTTTAACAAGATAACCAAGTCAATGGGTAGGCTGCTGAGTGCACCATACGCACAACTAGCTTTATGTATAACAAAACCAAAATCCTTGTGAAAGAGTAAGAAAACTGTAGTTAACTTATAATATGAAGGTGGACTTTTGAGATAAGTACATTAAAAACTCTTTACTGGTAAATGAAATATCAATGGAAAATGACTATCTATGGCTATCTCTGAGTTCCAGACAGGCTTACAAGGACATTATATAAAACAGCATGCTTTTCTGGAGTAAGGCCAAGAGACTGTCAAGGATCATATATCTTTTAGTGAAAAGTGGTATGAGATCTCCCTGTTTCTAAAGAGAAAAGGTATGCTTATGGAGGGAAATGGCAATGTCTGTAGAAGAATTGTTGTTTCTGAGACCCACTTGTTTAAAACACAAAATCCCACGAAACCTTGCAAGGAACTGGAGAGGAATGAGAGGCAATGACTTAGAACAAAGCAAAACAACAAAAAAATAAGCAAGAGTGAGAGTTGTGTCTACCACGTGCTTAAGAACAATAGTGCTGAGTCAAAACCTGTTGGACTCAGTTGGGAATGCTGTGGTTTAGCTAGCTCAACTGAGCTGAACTGGAATGCTCTTTTTGTCTTTCAGCAAGCCTGTAAAAGTTGACAGAGATCTGATCAGCTGTTCAAGCCCTGCTCAACAGCCCTCTGAGTTCAGCTCTTATATCTGGTTAGGGGCCCAGCAGAAAAATTAAGGGTCAAGCAGGTTGTAGGCTTAACCAGCAGCTATGTTTGAGAGGTGTGCAGATTAAGATATTTTTTTCTGCATGGAAGGAAAGTGTTACCTCAGAAAGATGTGTCCTCATGCACTCCTCTCTTCTGGAGGGGCTTTCTATATAAATAGAAACATGAACAGTAACTTAGGGAATTATTTCATGCTTGTGATGTTATACAGACTAGCTTAGGTCTTTGTCTAGGGGCAGATGTCTGAGGTGATTTAGGTCTAAGTTGGAGCTATCACAGTTTGGTCCTGCACCTTGCTCCCTGTCTCCTTGCCACCACTTCAGCATTTGTCTGATCTTGTCATGAGCCAGTTTGTGGAGCTGAACTGATTGAAGACTACTGCTTTTTCCTGCAGAGTTACTTTTTACCTGGTTTAACTCCCTGAACAAGCTCACGACAGGGTCATAGCAAGGCCTACTACTGGCACACATGAGCTAGCTGGAATTTGTGGCTGGGGTGAGAAGGAAATGGCAGAACTTAGGTAGGTTGTGCCCATGGGAAACATCAACCTGCAGCAGTTTACCCTTCCCCCTCCTCCACTACACCCACCTATAGATCTTTGGTCCCCTTATATCAAATTTTATGCAAGTATGGATTCTTCAACTGAAAAGGTTTTGTAGTGCATCTGCATACTGCTAAACCTGCTTTCATCTGAGTGAAACTGTGCTCAGAAAGGCTGGACTTTGCACACATGAGCATAATGTGTCCACCTGGGTTTGTAAAATGCTGTGGATCCCAGCTTGGAAGGCTTAAATTCCACTGCCCATATGGCTTCCACTCAGGTCAAGGTAATGAAGGCATATAGAGAGGTAAAAAGACACCCTGCAGTACATCTAGAGTGATGCTGACTTAATTTGGGCATATACTGGAAAGGCAAACAGGATCTCTGTCTCATTCTATACTGGCTGGTCCCAAAGAGAGAAGGTCTTACCATCCCCAACCCTATAGGCTTTCCTCTATGCACTCCCCTTAGCTGTTTTGTGGCCCAACATAATCTGAGCATTCAGTGTTTGTGGAGGGAAGGATAGAGGCATGGAGACATTGACCATATGTGCTTAAAAGGCTTCTGGTGAATCTTAATAACAACACTCAGCCTCTGGGCATAGGTAGGTTATGCAGTGACTTCCATTTTATGTTAGGAAGATGGCTAGGTGTAAAAAACCCAACCAAACAATAGAGCCAAGTATGTTAATGATTTGCTCCTGCCTTCTCCTTTAGGGGATGCAGATGTGTCAATGAAAATGTGCACTTTGGGATTATTAGTAGGAAAGAGTGCTTCAGAGCATGGTCTCGAACAGTGTCTCCTGGGAACTTGCCTTATCAAACAATGCCGATTCCTTCAGTTCAAAGAAAGTCAAAGTATTTTCAAAATTTGGCATGTAAGCAGTAGTTGAGTTGCTGCACAGACATTGTAGCTGAGCGCAGCAAGGGGCCTGCAAGATGATGAAAGGTGAGAAGTCCCAACAAATGATTTATCTAAGTGTAGGTTCCACATTCTGTGAAGGCCTGAATGCCTGCCTGTAAATTCACCTTTTCTGACAGTTTGACTTCTATTTCCACTTGCCTGCCATTATTATTATTTTAAGCCTTCATCTCTCATCTGTTTGCCTTAGCAATTTCTGTTAACTCTAGCCCAGCCTACATGCCTTAGCTACTAACGGTTTCAAATGGAGGACTTGACCTTCCTTCCTTAATGTTTTCTCAGTGTTCTTTTGCTTGTGAGCATGGGATGCAGGAAATACTTTTTTTTCCCCTCAGAGTGAGGCTGTACTTACCTGAGGGTTGAAAAAATGAACATTGCAATTCAAGGCAATAACACATAGCAGCAAAGAATGCAAATGGCGCTTTTCACTTAGCCTGGTTTCTTGCAGTGCCTTTTTCACCAGAAGCTGACAAATGACTATTCTCATAATTAAAAGGAATACACCTGGAGAATTAGCTGTATAATGAATGCCCCAGAAGCTGAAACTTCAGCTGATTGAACATTCAGTCCCCACAGGCCAGAAATGCAGAAATCAAATTCCAGTTTAGAGTTGCTGTTTTGAGATGGTAGCATGAGCTTTGGTACCAGCACCATTTAAAAAACATATTTTTATTACATCAATTATCTTTTTCCAGTGCGTGCCTTAAAGTGACATTTAATGGGAGCAAAAATAAATTCTGAAACATGATAGCATTCATTTCATGTAGATTATCCATGGTCAGAAGAGGAAGTAATGATTTGATAAGGGTTTCAAATTCTAATATATCTGGAAAGGGGAGAAAATAGTTCCCACAATGGAGTAATCTATAGCTGTTCTTGGTCATATGGGAAATACGTAGTGTCTATGCCCATAGGTGATAAGACAAAATCTAGAGTAGCTGTATGCCTTTATGTGTGAGCAAACTGGGTGGATTTTTCTTGTACTCAGAAGATACTCATCTTGCTTTTCAATCTTAGAATATAACCAGTGCTGAAGCTCAGAGAACAAGGTTGAAAACCAGTAAGCTTCTTTTCCATGTTTTACAGATTTGGACACCCTTTTATGAATAAAATGACATGACAAAGTGTGAAGTAACAAAGGAATTGTAAGCAGGGGCCAGCATGTGGAAAGTCATAACTATCTACAGCTGAATAATGTTCTTATTAGAAATGAAGGGCAAACAGAAGTATAATTTATTGTTGCCTCTCTATGTGGCTTCAGAGATCACATAATCCTAAGTAAAAAATGGCATGCATGTGTTCCCTAAGATATTCTTCAGAATGGAGGGGCTATATATCAAAACCTTATTTCCTGGTAATGAATTTTAAATAAGTGCCCAGGGCATCAGGTCACTGATGTTTCCACTTTGCAAACTGGGTGGGCTATGAAAGCCCCTAGAGCCCTTCAAAGGCACCTTAAAAAAGATCCCTAGCTTTAACTGACCAAATGTTTCAAGAAAAATACCTGAAACAATTAGGAGAATGAAAACCAGGAGGTCAGATTACTTGGCCCATGGCTGAGGATTTACATAAATAGGCCTAACCTTTGACTTGAAAATAAAAGGTAAGTACAGAGCCCTGACAGAACAGCAGGTCATTGGTATTTACTCTGTAAAGTACTGCCTCTGATGCTATGACAAAAATGCCAGGAATTCCACTGATCACTGTGTGCTGATAGGGCTCAAAGGTATGCAGCCAGCTAACAGAAACCCAGCCTACCTGACTGATCGAAACTGCATTACTCCCACGCATTTATAACCTGCAATCTGTGAGCGTGGGAAAGCGTGCAAGGCCTTAGACTAATTCCTGAGGGAAAAAAAAATGGATAAAGTTGACATCTTTTAACAGCTTTTTAGTTTCTTGTGGTTTGGGCAACATACAATAAAACTAGCAAAAGGTCTCAGAGTGAGCATCTTAAGATGTTTTCTTCCCTCTGTGTACTGCTGTTCAAGCGACTCCAGAATTCTGGAGTTGCACGTGCAGGCTGAGGTTGGTTCCACATTCGGCATCATGGGACCTTATCAAAGATAATGTGTGCTTAGTCTGTAAGTGTCCAAATGGCCGCAAGCTGTAGGAAGCCAGTCCCTGGCTCGAGTTTTAACTGGTGGAACTCTGCACAGTGAACCTACAGAAGTTGTATGCTGTGTGTTTGTGCTGCGTTTTGTTGAGCAATGGCTTTGTGCTCATAGGTCAGAGAGGGAGAGGTGAACCCAAAGGTTTTTTTGCATTTTTCTGTCTAGCATGATAACAAAGATATTTTAGGTATTTTTTCTTTTCAACATAGATAGCAGAGAAAAGAATACCCCTGTGAAAGTAGAAACAATAAATGCAAAGTTATGATGCTCATGTTTTATAGAAAGATTTTGTTTTCTGTTCCAGTTTGAGACACAAGCACACACCAAGTATCCTGCAGGCTGTTTCAAACTTGTTTCTCTAATTAATCAAAAGTGATCCATTACAGAAAACCTGCAGGAATGTCAGAGATGGATGCTTCTGCTGTACTGTTTTTGACTTGCTTGTTGCAACAGAGGGGGAAGCTGTTAATGCCTGTCTAGTAAATTATTGAAGGATGGTGTAAGAGGACCTGCTGCCTTCCTCTTGCAAGGGCCAGGGAGCCTGCGGCTAGCCAGCCCCATTCTGCTTTCCCTGTCTGCTAGGCTGCTGTGGGATTTTAGAGGGAAGTGGTAGAATACCCCACAGCTGGAGACTGATCAGTGGCGAAGGCAGGCTGGCCCCATGCGCTGGGTGCTGCCTGGCCAAGTCCTGTGGCTGGGAAGCTGGGCAGGTGATGATGAAGCATGAGGAACTGGTGGCCACTGGAGGATGGTCAGGCAAAGTGTCCTGGTGAGGATCCAGTTGTCAGCTCCCCTGTGCCCAGTGAGTTTGGTGCTGTGCAAGGAGAAGCCCAGGCCAGCACCTCTCTCTGACAAGCATGGCGCATCTCCCTTCCCCCTCTGGCCAGCAGGCATGAACCTAAGATGTAATTCTGAAGGGAAATCAAAACCATTTGAAATACCTTCAGTTTCTGGAAGGTGTTTATGGTGACCTTGAGCTCCTTTGATGTTAGTTCTAGTGTATTGGCTTGCCATGCTCAGCTGCCTGCCCTGTTGGACCCCACCTGCCCTAGACCTTCTTGGGCAGAGCGATAGCCAAGTGTCCCCTCCTGTGAGTCAGTTCTGTGATCCCATCTTGCAAAGTGTAGACCAGTCTGCTTTTGCCTCCATTTGTGGTGGTGCTCTGTTATGCTGGCACTATTTCACTGATGCACTGGACTCAGAGGCAATGGGGCAGAGTTGTTACCTGTCAAGTCCCATACTGCACTACAAACTGCTGTCTTGCATGCTGAGCTGTGGCGATCTGCCCTGCTCTGTCAGACTGAGTGTATCCGGCAGAAATGGATTTGCTACATGTAGCTATGACTTTAGCATCATTGAGGCTGTTTTAGGGAATTGAGGGCAAGAGTTCATAAACCAACCATTTCCAAGAGGGGTAATCTCAGTCCTGTTCAGGACAGGGAGCTGCCACTGGTGATAACACTGCCTTGCAAAATGATTTGAGTGAATCCCTGATTCATAGCAAATAAGGAGTACTTCTGTCTTGCTTGGGGGTGAAGAATGCAGAGTTAGAGGCCAAGACAATTTCTCATGGCCTTACTTTCTCATCTGTATCAGCATTTTGGTATCTGCTGTGAATCTTAAGAGCTCCTACAGTGCTGATCTTCACATGAGCCTGTTCTAAGATACCTCTGGACCCTCTTGAGTTTTCAATCCCTGACTTTTGTAGCTGCTATTTAACTAATTTTTCCCCTAATCACCATCCCATGTCTTTGAACACAGCTCTGTCTAGTACTGAGTGCTCTCCCTTACCTGGGAGGCAATGCCCAGCCGTCAAAGTTTCTGTACTAGGAGTCTGGGAGACTGTCTTCAACTGGCTCTGTGATTAATGTTTTCCATGTTTCATTCTAAGGCTGAACAACGTTGTTTTGTTGGTTTTTTTTTCTTCCCTTTTACTGTTGTATAGTTGGGGTTGTAAAGTTTGTTTTGGTTTTGACAAAACACTTTCCCAAGTACAGTCTGCTTAAAGACTTCCTTCATAGCCAAAGAATGATGCACATCCCATCAGCATAGTGTTGCAGATTCAGGTCCATTCACATGCAAAAAGGCAACAGTGCTTGCATTCCCTTTGCCTCCACAGAAATCATATCTGTTATTTATTCCTCCATTCATCCACTTCCTCTAGTGTCTAATTAGAGTAAGACCATCCCAGTGAATCGCAGATCACTCCAGCTTCCCTTCTTTTGCCTATGGATTTTCCCTCCAATCTAGCAGGATCACAACCTAGACCACAGGTTTGGGTGCCTACATCCATTTGGAAGTTAGGATGCCTCCTTTGCCTGCTCCTTTCCAGGCACATTCTGTCCCCTGCTCCAGCAGAGGACTCCCTTGAGTGATACCATCCATCTGGATTGCTCTTCCATATGTTCTCCAAGCATTTGTAAACTCTCCTCCAGCTGCCTCCTGGAACTCAAGCTTGTTAGGTTGCTTCCTACTGCACAGAAGAGCTATTTCATATATTCATTGATAGCAGGGAAACATAAACATTCAAAAGCAAAACATTACTCAAAGTCATAAGGAGGGAAGAATGCATTTGTAAAATCTTGTGTGGAGAAGCCCATTTTCTCTCATGAAGAGCTCTCAGGCAGCATATCAAGCCTGTGTTTTGCCGGAGGTTGCATCAGCTGAAACAGCGGCAGTCAAAAGGCTTTGATTCATTTCATTTATTTTTAACTTTCCCATTAAAATGTTGGAGGGGAAAAAAAAAAAAAAAAAAAAAAAAAAAAAGTCTCATCCTTGGGGAGCCCTTCAGTTCTGAGAAAGATACCTGCTGCAATCTAGAAATAGGCTTGTTCTGGGAACAGCCTGGCCAAGCACTGCCCTGGGCACAGTAGTTTGTTCTTTCTGTCTTAATTTGAACACTGAGCACAAGCTGCCTCTTTCAAGGGCTGCTGTCCTGGGTTGGGTTTTGGGTTTTTTTTTGTGGGGGACGGGGAGGAGCTGAGCAGGCTCCAGCTCATGGTAGCAGAGCGCAGGAGTCCGGAGAGCCCCAGTGACGGCAGCCTGGACTGCCTCAGTCGGCCGGTCACAAGGATGCCTGTCATGTGCTGCTGCTCAAACAAAGATCCTTTTCTTTCTGTGCCTGGTGGGTTCTCCATCAATGAGAGAACCTTGTCCTACAAACAGAAATCAAACTTCCGTAACTGCGATGTCACTGATAAAACATGTCTTCTTTACCAATTTGTATGAGCACTTTGACCTCTTGCCTCGATGCAGCAGACTTTGGAGATTTTTTCATCTCTAGCTTTTTTTGTGGCTTTGATGGAAGTACTGTAGGAAAGTTTATTTTGGGAGTATATTTGATCTATCTCAGGCAAGAAGCTAAGCTTGTGCACTTCCAGTCAAAACTGCTATGAATTGTCTGGAGTGATTGTTAGCTCTAAGTAAAAATTATTTCAGGTTACAGCATACTTTTTGTTTAAATTTGGGACTACTTTTGCATGAATAATTGTTATTATGTGTTCTCAGTAAAGATGAGAACAAAATTTCTGCTCCACATGGTTTCCCTTCCTGAAAAAAAGTGAAAAATTTAAGTAAGAAGGCTGAAAAAAAAAAGAAAAAGAAAAAAGAGTAGTGTTGAATAGCATGGCTGAGCAGCTGTGTTATTTTTTTCTTCTCTCAATTGAATTATTGCTGTAACTGTTCTTTCTAAGTTAAGATCTCGCTGGGGGAAGGAAGAAAGTTTCTAGGTTTTACAGCAGGAAAATCTTTTTTGAACCATTTGAATTTTAAGCTAGCTGCTCAGTGACAAATACATACCATGTCCACCATGGCATATCACCCTGGGCACAGTAATCAGCAGCAGTCATGGTCACAGTCCCAAGTTATCAGGATGCATGAAAATTTCTGGTTTGTACACATGTTCTTCTTTAAAAGGTAATATCTTACATGCAACAGGATTTAAAGACTATGAAATAAATGTAAAGACAACACTGTTTGAAAACAAAGCCAAACAGAAAACAGAGAGAAGCAGGTATTTGTGGAGTTCTGGGATTGTACTTTAAGCTTCTAATATTTAAATCCTACAAAAGGGAAGTATAAAAGAGAAATTAACTGGGTTAGCAGACCAGTTAGCTTAGCTGTTGTTTTTCAGTCAGTAGGTCACTTCCTTGGGTTAGGGATTGTGCTGTGCCAAGCAGCAGGATTTTTTAGCTGGTCCTGTATCAATGAGACAATAATTCTGTTTCTATGGTATCATAAACCATAGAAACATAAGAGTAAGACCATAAAATGAGAAATTATACTCCTTGATACTGCAAAATTGCTCTCCTTACTTTTCTTAGAATATTGGATTATTTTTTAAACAAACTAAAACTTTTGTCAAATATGCTAAAAACCCACCTCAGCAACATATTTTGCAAGAGATTTTATAGAAGTTAGCTTCTGAATCACATATGAGATTCTGTGTACTAACCGTGATGGTAGATAATTCACATTTAGTAACCAGAGTGTGATTTTGGTGGTTAGCTCCCTTACAGTCAGGCTGGGACACTCTGAAGTATTACAGCCATGGAGATTATTTCATCATACAGATGTAGGCACCTCTCTGATCTATATAGTTGCATTTGCATTGATATCCCTAACAGCAAAATAACTTGTCAGCTTTAAGTATTGCATGCAGTGGACAAAAGTCAGCATTAATAGCACTGAGTTCCATGAATAAATCTGCATTGCTGCCATGAATTGAATGAATTCTATTATTCCCTTATAGGATAAAAAGAGACTATGATGCTTATTTCAGAGGGAAATGCACGGTTTTTTCTGCTTCTCAGGAAGTAGATATCACAGGCCACAATACCTAAACACTAAGGAAAATGACAGCTTTCCCCTTTCGTTTTGCTCTCAGCAGAAATGAAGTTTTGGCTGGCTACTTGTATTTTGTAGCAATTATGCCTGATCAGTTATTTTTTTTATAATGCTGCAACATTTTATTCCGATTCCTGCAGAGATCAGGTTAATGCAATCCTGCTGCATACGCTTGTATCTCCCTCACTTCAACATCCCAGAAATCTTCTGAACTTATTGACAAATTTCAACCAATTGACCTCAAAGAAAATCAGGTTCCTACAAGCTTTGTGAAAGTAACCTGCCTGTTAGTGCTTTCACAGAGAGGTAGGCTCTAGTGCGAAAAGGCGCCGTTTCAGACAGCAGAAAGCCCACTTATAAGAAAATATTTATAAACACCTGTCCATGGGAAACATTTTAGGGAAAGCTTGTTCCTTCCTTGATCTGGAGACAATTGAATCTGAGGCTCAGGTCTTTGAGGAGCCAGGCTTTATAGTACTGATCTCCACAGCATGTAGGAATACTGCTTTGCAGTACTGTTTTACCACCTTAACTGCATTCAAAGCACGTGTTTTTTAAAACCACTTAATTTTCTTATTTTTTTTTTTCCCTCTTGTAAAGGTCCAATAACTGCCAATAGCCTGTCTCTTAAGACCAAAACTTTATGTTGTCCATCACCCTGGAAGTCAACTCTTGACCTGTATCACTATCACTTTTCTCCATGGGTTCTCTGAGTTTAAAGTTACAGAATTGCCAAAACAGATAACAGTGCAGAAGGCTGCAAAGTGACTGGGACGAACCTCCAGGGACAAAGTTAATCTGTTGGAGCATTTCCTCTGTGTACTTTGAAACCTCTCAATTTAACTTGATCAAAGCATGAGCCGACGCGTTTCAGCTCCCTACTGAACAAACAAATTTACTGCTTATCATTGTTGCCACCTCAGTCTTTAATTTACTTAGTAAGCCAGTACATGTTAAATGACCAACCTGGTTATTACACATGCTATGTTATGGCCTCAAAAATAGGCTACAGTTTACCTGACATTAAATTACACAGCACGTCACAGATCCTCTCCTTCCCTACAATCCCAGTGTAAAAGGAAGCATAGGCCATTTTTAGCCAGTGGGGACAGCAGTCTTTGAGCCGACTGTATCCATCAGTGTCTGTTGGGGGTTTATTTTAATATCTTGGGCTTCCTCATTTCTTTTCTTTAAGTCCTGTAGGGCATAAGTGGACTGAGAAATGAATGGTGTTTTCAGAATGCATTAGTTAACTCATATTACACATTTCGTAGCACACTTTTGCACATATGGATCAACAGATCATTTTAAACATCACTTTTTCTGTCAATGGTAGTAGCTAAACTTTTTTTTAATGTTCTGATAGCTTTCGAATTTGTTTTGAATAATTCAAATTTGAATTACTTGTTTTTAATGAAAAAAGGTATTTACTTAAGTTAATAATAGCAATAGTAAAGACTGCTATGAGGTATTTCATGAAAGGAGCATGGCCAAACACCCTAGCTAGTAGAATATAATGACATAAAGTGGTTGTCTTTGGTTCTAAACCAAAACAATTTGACAGGTGTTTAGAAACCATACACAAAATATTTTAGTTGTTTTCCACTTACTTAAAGCTGCTGGTCTGTATTTTCCAGCTTATGTGGCCTTCCTTATTCTCAGGGAAATTGAGTCCAAGTTCTTTAATTTCCTTGGTAATTGTTCATCAGTAGCATATCCCCATGTAACCAGAACTGGTGTGATACTTGAGGCTGCTTCTCTTTCAGGAGCCACCTGCAAGAGCAGGGACAAATGCAACCCATTTGGTGACATTTGTCCTCAGTTCTTGAATGTTTTTCTTCTGTGATTGCAGAACCCCTGAACTAGGAAATTATGGCTGTCCCTCCAAGTTGTGATGTAAACATTGAAATATCCTGGGTTAGAGAAAATAATCAGTCAATAAACCAGCCTCCAAAACCAGCCTTCCTCACAGAACAGCACTAAAAAGTATCTCTACGTGATATAGGTAGATACAGAGAGAAACTATTCTTTAGCACTGCAGACTGTGGTTGCCTTTGTTAACTGGCAGCTTCTTTCCTTCTTTCAAGCAAAAATAACTTCTTCAAACATTCTGCAAGCTCAGATATTAACCATAATCAGCTTTTATTCTACTTCTGTGTCATTACACATTGAAAATGCAAAATGCTTAGACAATGTAAGTTATGATGGGAATTTTCAAGAAAAGTGCAGCTACACAGCTCCTCTTAGAAATAATGGGACATGTGTGATGCTATCCTGCACAGCTTGGTAAATGTCACTCAGAGACTTCAGAGCATGTATGTAAGAAATGACAGGGAAGTCAGCCACATATGGCAGTATCTGCTGACACAGATGAACCTCCACACACAATTCAACTAATAAATGTATAGTATTTTCCCATAATAACCACAGACTAGGAATAGTTAAGTTTAGGGGTTTGTGAAGCTTGTAGATGACATCTTGGTTTTGTTGGCATGAAAAACTATTTCAAATCCACAATGTTTCTTTACAATTTGGACTAGTGTTGATTATTTTGTTCCTCTGATGTTATTAACTTAAACAAGTTAGATGACTTATTTTTCCACCTGAATGAAGCCTGTGCCAGACATAGAAAATTGCTTCCCTGAAAGGTGAATTAACACAAGTGAATGTCCTGTATTTTTTGTAATGAATTAGCTGTAAGTATTGAGATAATCCACTATCTATCAGTTTGCCACTCTGCTTTTAAATTTATCAAAGGAAACCTTAGCATAACTGGTTCTGCCATTTCCAAGAACAAATATAGACAAAGGAGCCATGTGGGAAATGTTCCCATGCTGTTCTGGGATGAAGCAGATCTCTAGATGTATTCTGCAAATAGGGAAAAGATCAAGTTTGTTCTGGACTAGATGGTATCCTGGTACTTGTGCTTCACTCTGGGACTATTGGGGAAGCGGGTTTAAACCCTTTGTTGGCTTGAGCTGGGTTTCTCATGTGCTATGAGGGATTCCCCTGTCGCCAGTCCACCCTCTGCTTTGTGATGGGTCTCCTTAAATATCTGTGGCCGTATAAGCTGCTTGCACTTCTCTAAGAGATGCTGTCTGTGTTGGTATGGAATTGAACACTCTTCTGGGATGAGGGAGGCTCAGATGCATGCTCCAGCTCCAAGAGCTTTTTATTTATAAAATGTGGAAACTATTCCAATGGGTACGAATTTTGCAACGAAAAATAATTTGTAAGAATCTTCATAGCAGCTCTAGAGAATAAGAGGTAGAAGAACTGGTTCCTTGGGCTGCTCTGTGGACTTGGACCTTCTCACAGAGTCTTCAATAAAGCTTCATCTCTGTGACTCCTCAGCTCAGCTGTTCATGGCACAAATAATCACAGAAAACCACATCTAATGCTGTCTGGAGCATACTACTAATTGCTGCAAATTAGCAAAAATGCACTTGCAGGTATTCCTTACTGCACTGAAGCAGCCAAACCGTCCAGGACTCTTAAATGAGTAGGACTGTATGGAGGACAGCAGTCCAAAAGTGATGTATCCTGCCTGTGTGGGGGGCCCTTACAATATCTGTGGGGATTTTTTAAAGGAGAATGGAAACAAAATGTTTTAAATCCCCCATAAAGGAGTGGCCATCAGCTGCTCATCTGTACTGGAAGTTCTGTCTCAATGGTAGTCTGGTTTGATGGCTGGGAAGTAGAGAAACCCTGCACCCCTGGCTGCTGAAGGAGTGAGAGCCAGGATCTGGGGCCTTCTATGGTCCTCAGTTCTCCTCTGCTGGATGGATATGACTTAAACTTTTCTTGACAGTTTTATGGGTGGGTAAGGACAAAGGAGAAGATAGACAAGAAAAAAAAATCTAGTTATTTCTGTGATTAGGGCATATGCTAGTCTCTTCTCGGGATAGTGGCCTCATTGTTTGTACTGCTTTTCTTTTCCTCTACAGCCAGCCAATGTTTCAAATGTCTGCAATTTTCCAACAAAGGGTTACATTAAATTCAGACACCAGTCTTAGTTTTCAAAAATTAATCTTTGTCAAAGCATCTATGTCAGGAAAACTGCTGCCCATTAGTAGGAAATTATTCAGAAAAAGGAAGACAATTCACCTATTTATGTAAGAAACTGCTGTACAATTAAATACACATATTGGTCAGTAGAATAAGTTCTTTGATCTGTTCCTACGAGGAATCAGTGTAAATACGTTTCCTGAGAAGAGCTGCTACTGCGTAATTACATTTTACAAACTGCGTAGTGTGCTATTATTCAGGAAATGTGTTTACTGATATGCACGTCCCCACTCAGCCTCATGGCTGAAAGGGTTGCTTTTTCTGATATTTATAGTTCTTGCACATTTTTAAATAAGATGATTAAACTCATAAAAGGATGGAAGAGAGCACAAATAGAGAAAATTGATTCTAGAGCATACAAAACCACTATTGAAATAGAGACCAGTTGATTGTTTTTAAACAAATGTGGGTTAGTGGCATTTGAGATTTAACTGCAAGAAAAATACTAAAAAGGGATTAATTTATACTGTCAACTCTGCCATTCTGGGCTTCCTCCTTTTGTTAGAATAGATGAGAGGATGACTCCATCACAGCTGTAAAAAGCATTGCTTTTCGTGGAGTTTTGTCCTATTTTAGGGACAATAATACTGTAGAAATAGAGCCCCTCCAGAGCTTGCACAAGAGCTGATAAGTGAATGCCAGTGATATTGAATGCTTGGTAGTTTCTTACTTAAAGATAGACTTGTCCTGGGCTTTGGTGAGGTATAGGAACACACAGTGTTGTTATAACTCTAGCCATGATTCCCTGTGTACTGAGGATGCTGCGATAATATAATGAAGGGCATCCAGGTAATTCTTTTCAAGTTTGAGTTTAAGTTACTGGAAGTCTACCTAAGCAACGCCTGTTGGATAGAATTTTTCAGGCAGGGCTGAGCTTATTGTCTCAGCTTGCAAATATGTATATTGGTATACAGGTTTAAGCAAAACCATCTCATTTTAATGTGGGGGATGTGAAAAGACCATTGTCTGGTTAAACACAAGAGGGGCGGAAAAGTGATTGCATTTGTATTTCTTTGTTTTGAAGAGCATATTGTTGAACTATCAGAAGCAGAAAACTACTTCAGAATGGGAAGAGAGCTGTCACAGAGCATGACTGCATCTCTGCACTCCAGTTACAGAGGCTGTGATTTGACTAGTTGTGGGCTGCTAAAAAATCCCACTTTGTCAATGCATGGTATTCCTAACAGGGTAAACAACCACTTTCAGGCTGGAGTGGGATGTCCACCATTCTCGTGGTCCGTAGTAAGCAACAGAGGAAAAAACAGTAGGTCGTTCCTGAGAGGATGTGGTTCTGGGTTCATGGCCAGGATGGGAGGCAATTCCCACATCTTGCCTTATCTTTGAGTTCTGGAGCCAAGCACGTTGCTCTGCACATCATGTTTTTCTGAAGAGAAAAATGGTTTGTACAGCTGTCTTGTCTGCAACAATTTCAGGACAAGGCCTTACTGGGAGAGCCTAGGTGAAGTTCTTGCTTTTTCTTATGGAGGTACAATGTACAGTCACATGCAGGGCAGCCTGAAGTCAAAATGAAATTGAAACCTGATTTGGTTTTGCCTGGTCATTTTGAAGGAGCAATGCAAGCCATTGTCATGTCCTCCATGCTCAGTGCAGGGGGAAAGAGGTGCTGCAGCGTGTCTGGAGCCCTGCCTCGGGTGTTCATGAGAGGTCCCAGTGCTGCCTTAGGGAACAGTCATGGTCTAAAGGTCCAGTGGGCCTCAGTTGAGTCAGAGCTCAGTGTACAAGTGGCACCATTCCTTTTTAATAATGTTTGGTGCAAAAGGAGGCTGTGGTTTACATGTAAGTCAATTACTGAGCAGAAAAATAATTGATTAGGAATAAGAAAGGCTTCCATCTTATTCTTGCATTTACTAAAATGGAGTACAGTGCTTTAACAGGGTGGTAGGGTGTCCTCTGATGATGAAAAACTCCATAGAAGGCAGCATACTACAAAGGATGGCCATGCTCTGGTTTAGGATTTAGGTGAGCTTTGTGCTTTTCCATGGCTTTACTGCCAGATATCTCCCTTCTCTTCTCTGGAAACCACTACCTTTATGTGACTGTGAAATGGGGATAAGAATACTTGCCTTTCTTCCTAACTCACTTTGGGATCTACTGGTGGAAAGTATCTGTTGGGACTGTCTAAGTTTCTGATAGCAGTTCAGGCTGTGATCAGGTTCTTCAAATGGAAACGCTTGTTGGTGATGTTGTCTTTGGTGTGGTTATACCTCCCAGAGTGCGCAGATTTTCTCTCCTGCTGATGTTTATAGATCTTGGCACTGCCATGGTTGTTAGGAGAATAGTTTTCTTTTTTACTCTTTGCATTTTTTTTCACTTTAAAATGCTGTAGAATATTTAATAGAAGAGGGGGAGAAAACCTATAAAAGGGTCCACTAAGAATATGTTTTTAGCAGATGCCAGGAAATGACAATGTTCAGGTTGCACACAGTCAGAATTTGGTGCCCTTGTGACAGTACGGTCTCTAATTACATTAATAAATATAATTTTTTAAGTCATATGATATAAAAATATGGACTATTTAAAACCTTAGACGAACAGGAGAGTCCCACTCATTATGCTGCACTTACTCTGCTTTATTGTCTTGTGGGTATGATACTCATTTTCTATAAGAGTTCATTGGCAGTACATGGGGTCTGCAAAGGAGTGTAAATGTTCCTAACTTCAGTGGTCTCCTGAACAGGAAAGATGTATTAAAATGTTGAAATCCTTTCATGACTCCAGCCCAGGAAGATTGCTAGCGGGGGCCATAGATGAAGAGCAGAGACCCCTGGCTGGGAGAAGGATGTGCCCTTAGCTCTTAGAAAACCTGGGCTTGTCTTTTTCAGATTTCTGAAGAGAAATCAGAAGTCAGAAGGGATTTCTGAAGAGAAAGCTGAAAAAGACGAATAGTCCAGCCCAGACACAATACTGGCTTTCAATTTGTATGAGGCATCTAACCTGAACCATAATAATTAGGAGAGAAAAACTGGAAGAAAGGCTCCAGATACTGCAAAATAAGGCTATTAATAGGGTACCTAAAAAGCACAAAAAGGAATTGGGTATCTACTTCAGACGGCTCCTTCAGGCTTCTCCTCACTCTTCTTCCCAGCAGTATTACATGGAGGAATTTTTTCTTCCAAACAGCAGTTTTTCTGGTTGTTAAAGACATTACTGAAGGCTGAGACATTTAAGTCCTGTTCTTGCCTACTCCTAGTAGACTGTATGAACTCAATAGTTTTGGTTCCCGGAATTTCACATTATTTTTTTGTAAGACAGCCTTTGATGTTATATGCCTTGCACAGTTTTGTGAAGACAGACTTTATGTAAAGCCAATAAGGATTTTCTGGGGAAAAAAAATTGGTGTTATCATGACATATTATAAGTTATTATCAGTTACCATTAAAAAAATTGTACTTTTGCATGTGAGCAAGTGAAGAAGGAAAGATGCTCATTAGCAGCTCCCTTCCTCAGGCTATGAGCTTCCACGGGCTCCTCTTCGATAAGCATGTACACAGCTGTGGTCCCACTGCAGGCTGGGCTGATGTAATGGCTGCTGCTGCAGTGCAGTGCCACCAACTGCTCCTCTTCCACAGCCCTGCTCCATCCCCTCTGCTGGCTTGAGTGTTCTCTGCTCCTTTGAAGAGCCATTTTGAGGTGTTAACATGGAAGAAAACTACCTGTTACTTTATTTTTGCGGGGACAGCTTCTGCTGAGGAGCTCTCTGAAGCACGGCAAGACACTGTCAGGGAGGCCCTGGAGGTGCTGCAGGGGAGACGCAGGGCTGTGGGGCAAAGGGCAGGGAAGCATAGGTGGCTGTGGTGGCCAGCATCCACCTGGCTGAAGCTGCCAAAGAGCTGCACCCTTCCTCTCCAAGCTGGTGCTGATGTGATAACAGCTGCTACTGAGACTGTCTGGCTCACTATACAGCCCCACAAACACTGGTGTTGCCCCAGCTGATGGGAAAGTGTAAGGATGAAGAGGAGTCATGAGGAAAGGAGAGAAATGAGGATGCTATTAGAAGGGACTCTAACTAAGAACAAGTTTCAGAGAGGGAAATAGGAGTCATTATAGAGAAAATGTTGCCTCATGGCTCTCAAAATGTTGTCCATACTCGGATTATTAGGAGAAGTTTAGCAAACAGTCTGGAAATAACACTTTCACATTCTAGGAAGTGCCTGGTTTGCTCACCTCTTAAACTTCTCAGGGAGTTCAGGTCCCTTCCCCCCTTCCTCAGAAGGGAAGAAGCAGAATTAATCAAGGTTCAGAGAATGGTAGCAAGGATGAATGAAGGTGCGGAGTAGCTCACCCTCTCCTATGGGGAAAGGTTAAATAGAACAATTCCCCTTGAGTTTAGAAAAGAGAGACCCAGCAAGGACAGAGCAGGCCTGTTGGTTTGTGGTGCTTCATGGAATCATGAGTGACATGGTCAATGAGAAAGAAAGTGAAAAGAAAGAAATGTTTCACTGTTTCTTATTAAAAAAGGATGCAGATCCTACAGCCTCTCTGGGCAACCTGTTCCAGTGTTATCAGACAGATTTGAAGCAAAAGAAGAAAGTGTTTTGTGCATTGACTGGATATGTTTAACTCATTACTTAGGATGCTATGGGGTGCAAAGTCTAAATTGCTTCATAAAATGACCAAAATCCTAGAAGAAAAACATTTTCAAATCTATTAAAACTGTGAGCACAATAGCTGGCTTGAGAACTTCCTAAGCAGCAGATTGAGGCAAGGTGAGAATGTCCTGTGGGACATCACGATTTACCTGTCCTCTTCTCCTCTCCCCCAGTGCACTTACTATTGACCACTGTCAGAAGTGAGGAACTGGCTTTGATGAGCCTTTGGTCCACACAGCATGATGGTCTTTGGTCTGATCAGTAGGTACCTAAGCCTGAAAACACATCAAGTAGGGTAAAAATGCATTGGAACCCTTACTGATGCCT
The DNA here is from genome assembly GCA_009867235.2 of Psittacus erithacus. Lineage (NCBI taxonomy): Eukaryota > Metazoa > Chordata > Aves > Psittaciformes > Psittacidae > Psittacus > Psittacus erithacus. The sequence goes on along the minus strand of WYDI02007825.1, from coordinate 12,764 downwards.
TCAGCTTCACAGAAGGACAGCTGCCCAGGCAAGTTTGGACCTATTTCCATCAAGCATTAAAAGTTGGTTTCATAACATGTATTTTTCTGTCAAACTTTGTGAATAAAACAGCGCAGCAAGATGTCGTGACTAACATGAAGCTTTTTATTCAGGCAGCAGATGAAGTGGGTTAGTTTTAGAAAAGGAGTAGGAGTCAGAAGAACATTCAGTTTAAGCAGACAGACCAACCCTGGTTACACTGAAGGAAAAAGCAGTGACACTGGGTCTTATATATCTGATGTGAAAGACTAGGAATACAATACTGGATTTATTCTTCAGGTTATACATTATCCCAGAATACTGTGGTTTTATAGTGGTGACATCTGACCACTTGCTATCAAGAGATAACTTGAAAGTGCTGCACGATAGGAGAGCTGTTCCTTTCTTGTTGCAGTTAGTTTTATTGACGAGCTTTCAGACACCATGAAAAAGTTCACAGGTACACAGTGGCAAAACACCATGCACAACCAGTCAGAGGAAGATTGAAGGTATGAACAATAAAGCAAATGAATACCCTGCTGCCTCTCTGCACACATAGGTGCTTATTCAGCCTTCAAAATAAGTAAATAAAATGCACAGATGTTTGGATTCAGAGATAAGATGATCCCATAGCGCAGGGACCTCTCCCATTTTTTTTGATTCAGTGTGACATATGTGGAAGAAGTGGATGTGGGGAATGCTTCTTTCTGCAGTATGTCATCTGCTGCATAACCCCCCCACATTCACATCAGACCTCTTCTTTCCCACTTATAAGCTGATAACCTCCTTGTTGCAGAAACATTAATAGATTGGTTGGGAGCAAAAAAAAAAAGAGATTACATTGAGGATAAATTCAATGCTTTACTTATAGGTTAGTTGTTGCTTTTCTTCCTGTAAAGTACTTTCACTTCCAGTGGTTGATCATTAAGGAGAGAAATGGTATGATCACAGACACTGGGCACAGTCTTTCTGGTGACTTTGTCTTCTGAGTTTAATTTGTGCTGATCCTCATGCAAAGCTCAGCTGCAAGGCGAAGCTCTACATCAGCAGGGGTGGAGGCCTGGGTTCAGGATGGCACAGAGCAGGGGGGCAGCAGGGCTAAGTGGGCAGGGGATGAGCTCAGGGACCTGTGACAGGCACAGTGCCTGTATCTGCAGCTCTCATTTGGGAGGTTTAGCATACCCAGGCATGCCATGGCTGGGACCTGGTGGACAGCCAGGTGGACTGAGCTCAGCCAGGTGCCATCACAGCCAACAGCTACACCAGATCACACAGTGTCTAAGCCTATTTATGAGCAAAAAGATGCTCTCATTTCCCTATTTTCTATGCTCTTGCAGGAAGGGACCAAGCAAGATACAGCGCATCCAGTGAGACTCAATCTCAGACAAGTGACTCTGGTGCCAGTGCCTAGCCTGGTCATGGCAAAGAAAAAACAAGCCTGCTACCCAAGCTGGCACATGGCAGGGATCAGGAGACAATGAACATGCACATTATTTTGTTTTTGCAGCACATATCTTACCCAAGCCTTTTTTTTTTCCTTTTTTTTGTGATCTCAGTAAGAACAAGAGAAATGGCAAAGCTCTTAGTAAGATCAGTTTCTCTAATGACTCACCAAGTGCTACAAAGTCAAAACAGGTTGCCTGTGCTTGAAAGGTATAAAACAACCATGTCATTTTTATGGTTACTGCACAAAACACTGCGTATATGCACACAAGGGAACATTTTAAAACCTCATGTGGCTTTTATTTTTTTGCAGCTACAGGCTCCAACTCCTTTCTCCTGGTTTTTATTCATGTGTCATGCTTTGTATTAAGTGTTATTGCTTTAGTAATTAAGCTAATTTCCTTACTGCACTCTGCCAGTCAGAGTTTTGCTCTTTTGTATTCCTGAAAGAAAGGAAGAATTACGTTGTGGTACCAGTGTCCCAAACCAGTTCCCTCTGCAGTCCACTGAAGTTCTCCCATTGGTGTTAGCAGGGGCAGCTAGTTCTGTGAGCACTGGGAAATGAGTATTACTACATCTCAAATCCAAAACGACCTACAAGTCCATCAACTTTCTGTTACATAAAATTATTTCCAACAACAACAGTACACCTACATTTCTGTAACTTCTTTTATGCCAAATGAAATCTCACCACCACAGTGTTTCAAGAAAATGCACCTTTTTTTTTTTTTGTAATTACACAAAATTTGACAAGAAAAATATCCCTTTCAGGGAAGTCTGACAGAGAAATGAAATTCCAAGGAAATAAGATATCTTGTAATGCAATTAAAGATTTTTACAAAAAACTTTTGAGGGGGATAAATACTCTTCTTTCTTACAAACAAGACAGACATATTAGGACTTTTCAGTAGTTTCTTAACATCTCTGCACCCCCCTTTTTTTTTTTTCAAGGAACAGGGGGTTTCCAGGTGTATTCAAGCCCCTGGAGGATATAAAAAAATATAAATAGTAGCATGTGATGGAGAATAATTCTTATATATCATATTCCTTTTGCGAGTTAGGGTATGCCTCTGCTACAGTGCCTGTGTAGGTCCTGGGGTGATTAATCTGTGCCAAGATCCCACTTCCACAGCAGCACCTCTACCCAGGCCCCCACAGCTGGCACAGAGCTTGCCTGGGCATGCTGGTGTGAGCTGCAGACAGAGGATGCTCTAGACATTCCAAAATTGTTTCTGGAGTTGCCTGAAATGGATTCTGAAGGAAGCTTCTCTCATGAATTAAACCAGCAATGCATACAAGAAATAGCTCACATCCTTGGTTTGTCAGTATAAGAAGATATGTTACAAAATTCCTATTAGGACTTGGTGATAGGTAGCTGAAATGGTCTTTTTCCTCCTCTTTCTCCATGCTGGAGAACTGTGCCAACTGTTTACCCAGGGGATTTGTTCTTCTTACCATGCTGGCTACAGTATAAGGGTTCTGTCCTGAGGATGGGGATGAAGCTCAAGTTGTAACTGCACTCTTCCCTTGCACCACTAGCTTCACAAGGGCACATCCCCACCCTGGGCTGTGACAGAGGAAGGTGATACAAGTACAAGTGAAGATGCACCACTCTCATGTATATCTGTGGAGAAAGACAGCTTCTCTGGCTTTTTTCTACATGGTTCCTCTGTGACTTGCACAAGCTGTTAGGAAAATGGAGAGAAAGAGTTAAATGTGGTGGCTTATGGAAGTGAATTCCCAGCTTGATGCAGGTATTTCCTGCCCGACAGCTCAAAAATGGTAATTCATAGAACAGGATGCACATTTCTTTCTGCTTTCTGCTCATTAAAAAGTCAGTGTTGACAGACACAACCTCCAGGGCAGCTGCTCCATGCCTTGCCATGGGTCTAGCCTTGCCTCCAAGCAAGAGGGCTTGGTGCTGGTGAGTACCAGTGCACAATCTAGGGATCCAGCCACACACATTTTAGGAGAGAGAGGAAGATGTGTGGATGGTTTTATGTCCCTCTTGGTGTTCATGTCCTCATGTGGTCACAGAAGCCTTCAACTAAGGCAGTCATAGAATCACAGAATGGTTTGTGTCATCTAAAGATCTAGTTCCAATCCTGCTGCCATGAGGGCTGGGACTAGATGGACCAAGTTACTCAAAGCTCCATCCAACCTGGCCTTGAGCATTTCCAGGGATGGGACATCCACAGCTTCTCTGGGTAACATGTTCCACTGACTCACCACCTTCAGAGTGAAGTATTTTTCCTGATATTTTATCTAAATCTACCCTCTTCATCAGTCTTCAAGTTGCAGGAGAAATGTGCTGACTTCCGTCTTGTGCAATGCCATAGGATGGCGGATGTCCCCAGCAGGGAGGAGCTGTTCAGGCAGGATGGTAGAAAAGTGGGCTTGCCTGACCTGCACCGCAAACTGTCCCAGCACTGTGCCAGTAACTACTCCATGATCTTGCAAAGATGGCTTGCATGTCCTCCTCCAGGACTACTGAGCTGCTCTACTTCAAGCTTTTAAAATTTGGGTTTCCCCGCAGCCAGACCTTTCTCAAGCTGCTTAGTTTTTTTCTTAGTACACCTACATAATTACTCCAGCACAACGAGTGGGCTTGTAAAGCAGCAGCATTTTAAAAAACCACAAACTCTGATTTCAAGGCAATCTTTCCCTCCCACTTCCTCCCCCTTCAAGCAGGGGTGTCAGCCGTGCTGTTTCTTTCAAACTTTCTCTGAGTCACCTCATCAGGCAGCTTGTAAATACTTGAATGCATCCATCAATGTCATGTCAAAGTATGAAAGTAGCAACATAAGCTGTCCAGTAGAGTTTCTCTTGCTCACATTTGTCTCTTTCTTGGAGGTACAGAGAACTTAGAGGTGACCCTGTCTCCCCACATCATCAACATAGAATCATAGATGTCTTCAAAGATGTTGTCTCATCCTAAGAAGAAGACAGAAGATACAAGATGAGCAGAAGCCAAGAAATCTTATACTCTTCTGACGCTCCCACTACTGTACGATCCAGAATGGAATGCCTTCATGCAAGACGCTCCATTCATTTCAAGTCTAAAAACTGGGAATTAGAGACTCTGAGGAGCTGCAGTATCAGCAGCTCTTTGAAAATGTACTATCGCTAACCATTTTGGTCAGCCTTATGAACTCTTGCTAGAAAAATATTATCCTTTTGTCTTACAAGGAGGTAATTTGCTGTGTCATCATTGCATATCAAAATCTAAGAAGCAGAATATGATTCAGAGGGTGTATGGAATACAAACCACCTCCTCAGAAGGCAAAAATCTCTGCTGGGGAGCAGTAATGCTCCCAAGTATGACTGATAAACATGTGAGATTCAGCTGGAGCTAAATGGCAAAATATGGACCCTGTGCCAAGGCTTTGTTCAGCATGGGCCAAAATTCACCAGTTTGTCTGCTAGCAGGCTGGTTTATGGTAATGAAATCATTACAGTGAGAAGAAAGGAAAAGTTTTGGAAAGTTTCTGAGTTATTCCCCTCTAGATAGCTTGGAAGGAAGGTCTGCTGTCATTGTGATATTTGCCTAATAAGTATGAAATGGTCAATTCAGGTGGATAAGTATGTTCTGAAATACACATATGTATGCAAATACGCTCCCCCTCAACCTTCCATCCCAAATAGGTAGTTTATATGTGACAACTATATTGGCAACCAGGAACTTAAGCTTAGTGCTAACTTATGGAGTAGTCTGGGGGGAAACCAGCTGAGGGAGAAGCACATTCTTCTGCAAAATGGGAGAGAAGATGTCCTGAAAACTCTCCCTCTCTCTGCTAGAGCCCGAAGTGAGAGCTTGGCAGAAGCAGTGCTGTGAAGGGCATCTCATTCATATCTGTTACGCTTATAAAACATAAGGTGTTGTTGTCTCTCTCTATATATTCAGCAGCCTACCAGAGTAAGACCCTGATCAAGGTAAGTACGGATGGTAGTACTGATCTGTATGCAGTTTTTCCCTAAAAATGACCAAGGGACGTTTCAAGCATTACTCTTACCTCTTCTTTGTTAGGGAATGCAAGTTGAGAATCAGGATAATCTCACAGCAAAAATGCTTTCCATCTCACTCCTTTATTTACTTTTTTTTTTTCTTTCATTATTTCCTTCCACTCCCAGGTGAAGGAATGTAGGCTGTTTGAAGAGCCGATCTGCTGGGGTGGGGCATTAACTTAATCTGAAGCATTGCTGAATATTTAGTCATGTTCTGTAGGAGTATTAGAATCATAAAATTCTTGTGCACGTGTACACAACCTCCAGAAAGAGAACAAGTGTTTAAAAACAAGGCTCTGTGCACAATTCTGAAGTAATTTAAATGTAAGATATATATATAAGTTAAAAACATCTTGCAGTACTGCATTACTGACAGCTTAAAGTCAGACACCAACTGTGATGGCACAGCTCTGTAAACTGCTTTAGGGGAAAATTGCTAACTGGTGTATATCTGATTTTAAAATAACGATAGCACAGAGGGAAGTTTGAGTTAATTTAAATAAGAACATGTCATTTATAAACAGAAATTATTTCCCAGTGGTCAGATCGGTCAATCAGCAGTGGTTTAGGAAGGTAGCTGTCTTATTTTTAAATCCATTAACTTGTGCTGTGCCATGTAGGACCTTGCTTTTCAAATCAGGATGGCTCCCTAAGTCTGCTAATGGCTATAGCTGGGTCAGAACCAAATTTCTCTTCTCTGGAAGATACAGTGATTTTGAAAAAAATTACCATTTTGGACAAGGATGAACATGAGATCTTAATTGACTATTTCATCCAATGCTTGCAGGAGTGTTTTCAGTACAGAATCACTTCATCTTGCATTTTCAGCTGCCATGAAAATATTTTGTCTTTCCACTGTTCAGACGTAGAGTAGCTGTCATTGCAGTGCTGATGAGAGACTGATGGACAAGCTCTTGGAGTTTTGTTAAGGCTGCTGTTAGCTTTCTCTGCCATTCAATCCCTATACTCCCAGATGGAGATCACCAGGGAAAAATTCACTTGATTTTTCTCAGAGTAATAGATTGAGCATTGGTTGTTTTTTTTTTTTAATTTAGAAAAGCATGACTACCTGATTATTTGATGGTTTTAGAAATGGGCCCATATCTGATCCTGCAGACCCAAACTAGAAATCAAAATCACATGATGTCTATTGGAATAATGTGCAGCCAGAACTGGACCCACTGTTGTCAAAGCAGGTCACAGATACTAGCTTCTTGCTTTTTTGGTACCAGACTTCAGAGGAAGGTAGAAAATATTTGTATGATGAATATATCTTCACTGTGTGGAAAATGAGCTCAAAGTGTTGCTGGATAACAAAACTGGAATTGACTGATTTATCCAACTTCCATATATAGTTTTCCGCCTGCAGCTCTGGAGCCATAGTCAATGAAATTTAGTCATCTAACTACTTCCTTGATAGGCATAATGAACTAATTAGATGTCTAAGCACTATCAGATATACTTGCCTCTCTGTGCCTACAAAACTGCTCCTTTGCAAGTCTAGATACAAAACTGAAAGTGACTTCAGGCCTTAACGCTCTGTTCACAGTGAGAACGAGGCAAAGAGAGCTGCTGTGTCAAAACTTCCCCTGACTTCCACGGTCAAAGAGAAATTGGCTTGCAGGTCTTAATGATTGTTACTCAATTTCCAGTCATTCACAGTGGCTGAGACGCAGCTCTCCCACAAAGCCATGCAAGCATCACTCACTCTTACATACCATGTTGGCTTCAACACCGAGGTGCATCTCATGCCCTGACTTATCTTTGTACATGTTGTCTATGAATAATTCAGGACATCTCCAGACAAGTTTACTGTTTCATTCCAAGTGAATAAGCACGAGTAACAAATCTGATGAGAAAGTGTAGCAAACGACTGCATAGCTAGTGTAAACCAAGAAAGGTTTCCATGGACACCCTTTTGCTCTCATAGGCAGTTTTAAGAAAGAAATACAGTATTAGTGTAGCAGGTTAAGGACATAAGAGAAGACAGACTGTTCCAGAAAGCAGCATACATCAATCATGTTTGTCTGGTCAGTTGGGCAGGCATGTTTAATGAGTGTTAGGGGCAGTTGGCTTTATAAAAGATGTGCAGTATGCCTATCCCTACAGACCTGGGCTGGTCCAAGCTTTGCTGGCATGCTGTGCCAATTAATAATTTTCAGTGTGATGACTTTTAAAATTCCTCCTGTGACGTGCACTGCACTCTTGACATTGCAGGTGTGCCAGCTGCTCAGAGCTCAGGCGCCAAGTCACGCTGTGCAGGGCATGGGCATGTACAGATAGACCTATGCCCACATAAAGCCTTGGGGAGTGTAGATGCTTCATTACAATTTTACATTGTTGCGGGGCATTGATAGTTTGCTGATTTTTTATCTATTTATTTATTTATTTTACCCAGAAATTGTACCAGCCAATTCAGTGGCTTTTGTTAGAAACAAGCAGAATTTTTGTGACAATGTGTTTGGCAAGGATAACACTCAGCAGATTTCAAGGACATTTTGACAAGAAACTTTAAGATACATTGTCAGTGCTATAACAAGAAATACTATCCTCCTATTAACATGTATCTAGATTTTCTCCTTGATTATTTGGTTAATGATCCCAGACATGTTAGTTGCTATCTAGCAGGTAGAGATCTGAGATGAAGATGACAAAGAATCATGGATTTCTAAATTAGAAAAGTTCAAAGGTAGGAACAGGTAATGAGGAAATGAAAAGAAAAATCTTTGTTATCATCGTCCAGATTCTAGGGGGAAATAATGAAATCTGCTGGGGATAGGAGGTACTCTGTCTACTCTCTCCATCCAGCCCTTCAGGTCAAAGGGTTTTCTGAAGTTTCCTTCTTTCAAGAGAGAAAATAAAATGAACATGGGTTTAGGAATATGGGGAGAAGCCCTAAATGTAGAATGGGAATGTGAAGATTTGGAAAGGTTTTGGTATTCGGATTCTCATTTGCCTTAATCAATGGGGAGGAGAATGCAGTCCTCTGGGCTGCATGACTTTACCCAGTCAAAATTTGACATATCTAAATTACTTCACTATTCCTGTTATGTTTGTCCCTTGTACTTTCTAAGTAGCCAAAAGCTGCGACAGCATTACAGATGGATTTGAGAATTTGTTGGGGTTCAGGGTTTAAACTTTTAAAACATCTTACTCTCATGTATATTTCAGCACAGCTCGCGTTTCCTTTCCACTGTTTTCTGCATGTTCTCTGCACAGAGATTGTCTCTTGCTGCAGTAACATATCTTCCATACTGTGATGTGTCCTGCTCTGGGGCAGGGGTGCCTCTCTTGCATAGCGCATAGCTAACTTTTTATTTTTACAACCAGCTTCTAAAGGTCTTAGTTGTCTTCTGTCTGTCATTTAGGTAAGGAATCTAAGGCAAAGAAGCTCCTAAGTCTTTCTAGTTTTCTGCCAAACTAATTGAAAAAAGACTCATTAATTTCTTTTTAGCAATTATTACATAGTGAATAATGCAGTAAGTCACTACAAGCTCCTGTATAATGTTTTCTTGCTTTATGGACTGTTTCCTAGCATGCCTGCAGCAGAGCTGTTTATGTTGTTTTCACTTTGTAATTTTGTGCATGAAGAACTACAATAAACATAATTAAAACCAAATTTTCCTATCTCTCCTATTTTTCTTCTAGTGACGCTTGCCTTCTGTTTATCTTCTTCATTTTCTTGTTTCCTTTCTCTTAAATTTCTTTCTCTTTATATTTTTCTGCTTTGTATTCTGGTCCCTCCTCCTTTCATATTCTTCTCTGCCTTTTTTTGTATTCCATGTGTTTTCAGAGACCTCAAAGGGCCTACACTTTGCATAAGCTGGGATTTCCAGAGATGACAAGTCTGTGGGCAAAGCCAGTAAGATTTGAAGCTGAAACACAGCCATGAAAAAGATCTACAGACTCTTGCACAACTGGCTTGTACAGACTCATACCTGTGAATGACAAGTGAGCAGACTGTCTACATTGCTTGTATTTTCCATTTAAGGTGATCAAATATCATCTTTTCAACATTCATTCACCTGTCTTATTTCCTATTGATCAGTACTTTTCTTTTTAAGGAGATAGTTGTTATGATATGGAAAGCGGAGCTGGAATTCATTATCTGAAATGTTCTTTCTGCATCTGGGTTGTAAACGCAGTCCTCTGTTAGGGATCTGGGCTTTAGGGCTCTCTAAGCTTTGTTGCTGGGTGACCACGGGTCAATCAGCTAATCCTTGGTCTTCTGCTTTCCCATCTGCAAGATGGATATTGACTTCCCTGCAAGTTACTTGGAGATCTACAGATGACAAACGTCTTTACTGTGAAAATACTTCCTCCTTTTGTTTACACTGAGAAAGCACTAAATAGCTCTTGATGGGTATTCAGTCCTTGCATGTAGAGCAGATGAAGGATGACCAGTGTGGTGAGAGGTGAAGAGTTTCCCATGAGATTTTGCAGTTCATCTGAACAGTGTGCAGAAGCCAATGAAAACTACCTGGTAGGGGTTTTTTAATTATTTCATCTTAGGAAAAGCCATCATATCTCTTTACAGTTTCTGCTAAGTGGGAATAACTGGCTGCTGGGATGATGCTGTCTTAGGCTGTCCATGATGTTATGACAGAAAGTATATCCTTTGTTAGAAAGAGGTGGCATCCTGACTGTCCTGAACAAATATCAGTTTGCATTTTGCTATCTTTCTGAGGTGTCCCTGTAGCACGGGCTCAGAAATTTTGTTTGGTCACTGGTAAAGACTGTAGGATTTGGCTTTTAATGAAGATGATAAAAATTTCACCTCTCTGTCTTTCAGAAATGTCGTATTTGTGGTTTCAGGAGAATGCCTGCTCAGCACAGGTTTTTTATCCTCATTAATCCAGTTCTGACAGACATAATGAAACATAGATTAATGCTGTCATGATAAAATGCTCTCTCATGCACCTTTGCTCACTTTGCATTAAAAAAAATTGTCCCAAGGTGTGGGATGGGATCATATTTTGTTCTTAAAACTTTTTCTTTTTGGAGAGGCAAGCAGAACACAGGGTATGATACCTGTGATAGAGGAGGCTGATATTTTATGGATAATTAATACAGTAGGTCAGAGAAAGCTTTTTCTTTCATCCATGTATCCAGAAAATTCTGGAGAGTCCTTTGTAAGTGTACACATACCTTAACAGTCCCATAGAATCATCAAATCAACTAGCTTGGAGAAATCTTTTAAGATTATCAGGTCCAACCTTCATCTGGGGAAAGGGGCATGGACAAAGGAGCCTGTTTTCCAACAGGCTGTATGTGATCAGGCGTAGATGAGGGTGGTCAGAGAGCACAGTACGCAACCCAGTGGGACATACCTCTTCTTCCTTATGGTGGTCTCTAGTGGAATGCAACTTTAGTAAGGAACTTTCTGAGTCCAGTGGTCCACTTAAATTGCATTTTCCTGGACATTTTCCCAAAAGATCGATTTGGTCAGGAAGACAGTTAACCCCTCTTCTTCTCATAGATACATTCAGTTTTATGTACCAAAACATCACTAGGTACAGCTTAGCCTCATTGCCTATCAGAGGGGAATGAAAAAGACAAATTAACAACTGGGGCTGTCAGACACAACTATGAAAAGGACTTGGAAAGTACCTAGGCAGCTGGAAGAATTAGATCCTATTTTGCCTACAGCTGAAATAGGCCCACTTACTGGAATTACCACCAATTGCTTTTTCAAATCTAGAATATCTGTACTTGTAAATTACATGGTACAGGTGGTTCAGTGTAAATACAGATGCCACTATTTTTTTTATTTTTTTTTTTAACACTATAGGCATTTAAAGACTTTCATAGCAACAAATGCAGCAGCAGTCTTCACCTGACAGTTTTTTTCTACCCGCTTAGTTGGAAGGATCTTTGCTCACTAGAAGGGAAGAGATAGGGCTTGTTCCAGATTTTGTGGAAATCAGCAGGCTTCCCCTTGACTTTGCTGGCTCAGGCCCCTGATGACCACATACATATGAGTTTAAATGTGGATGTTCTTGTATGTCTCCAATCCAAACTGGGGGTCTTGTCAGTGAAGCTGACTACAGGGGTGACCCAGCTTTGATCTCATGCCGCACCAAGGGCAAGGCAACTCTCTGTTTCCATTTTAATTGTGTCACAGTTGAGCCAGGGCTTGCGTCTGCTTCCTCTCTCACCCCACAAAGGGAAAATGTATGCCAAAATGCTTCCTGTTTTTCACTGCCAGCTGAGTTGCGCGCTCGGGGTGAAGCTCATTAAAGCAGTGTGTTGCATTAGAAAACTGACAGCCTTCAATAGCGGAAAAAATCATGTTTCAGCATCCTATTGCTGAGTGGATTCAAATGGAATTCAGGCTGCAGAGCACAATGGGTCCAGAAACAAAAACTGAAAGAGGGAAGGCAGTCACATTTAGTGATCTAAACAAACCAGGAGCAGTGGTCATCTATTCCACATAGGCAACATAATCATTCTTTGCTTCAGACGAAGTAGGAACAAGAGCCTGATAAGAACACCAAATGGTACCAAATTGCTTATATTCAGAGGGGTTTGTCTTCTTTCTCAAAGTATGAAGGGGTTGTCCATTTTGGCAATCCTCTTCTGGCTGATATAGCCAACATGTATTATAAATATATTATCCTGTTAATTAATCTTCTAAGAAATAAACCATTTCTTGACAAAAGCACACATCTGTGTCCTTAGCAGACTTTTCTGGGCTTTGTTTCCCTCAGATGTGATGTTTTGCCTTCCCTCTTCCTCAGCTACTTTTTCCTAAGCCTTTTCGGTATAAATTGTTTGAATAATGCTGGTCATTTTGTCCTACAAGGGCATATTTTTCTCCCAGAGCAGGTTACAGGGCTGTTATGTCTAACTCCAATCTGACACATGGAATACAAGACAAAGAAAAGCTGTCTAGTATTTCAGTCTCTGACCCTTCTTGGTGGCTAAAATAAGATTTCATAATAATGTTTGTGTTTAGAATTTCTGCAGTAGTAAGCAGATCAGTATCAGTATGTATGTAGCAAGTTTAAAGAGCTGTTAATAGACAGTTGGATGGCTCAGGAATTTAAAACCTTCATTACTGTGTCATCAGTTCAAAGTTAACTCAATTTACCAGGGATCCCCGATAGCATCAGTTTATCCTTCTCAGATGAAGCAGGTATGCTTGTTCAAAATAGGAATTGCAATTCCACAGGAAATTCAGAAATTGCAAATTTTTTATTCCACAGTTTCCTACTGTCCTGGGTTCAGCAGTAGCAGTCATTTTTCTCCTCCTTAGTAGCTGGTGCAGTGCTGTGTTTTTGACTTTTGGCCTGGGA
>WYDI02007824.1:0-23524 GCA_009867235.2 Psittacus erithacus | reverse complement strand
CTCACTTGGAGTATTGTGTGCAGTTCTGGCGTCCTCAACATAAAAAGGACATGGAACTGTTGGAACAAGTCCAGAGGGGGGCCAAGAGGATGATCAGGGGCTGGAGCACCTCCTGTATGAAGACAAGCTGAGAAAGTTGGGGCTGTTCTGGAGTCCGGAGAAGAGAAGGCTGTGTGGAGACCTCATAGCAGCCCTCCAGTATCTGAAATGGGGCCATAGGGATGCTGGGGAGGGGCTCTTCCTTAAGGACTGCAGTGGTAGGACAAGGGGTAACGGGTTTAAAACTTTAACAGGGGAAGTTTAGATTGGATATAAGGAGGAAGTTCTTTACTGTCAGGGTGGTGAGGCACTGGAATGGGTTGCCCAAGCAAGTTGTGAATGTTCCATCCCTGGCGGTGTTCAAGGGCAGGCTGGACAGAGCCTTGGGTGACATGGTTTAGCAGGAGATGTCCCTGCCCATCGCAGGGGGTTGGAACTGGATGATCTTAAGCTCCTTTCCAACCCTGACTATCCTATGATTCTATGATTCCATGTGGGGCAGACTACAGGACAGATGGTCTAACAGGCGCAGAGCTACCTGCCTTTGGACAACAATGTTTGGCACTGAGGGCTGAGAACGTAGTAAAATAACCTGGAGTTGTCTTTGTTGCATGACCACATTATAACAAGAAAAAAAAATAAAAATCCCAAAACCCAAACAAAACAAATAGCAAACCAAAACACCCCCCCCAATAAATAAATGAATAAATAAACCCAAAAAAACCCCACACCAAAAAAAGTTCACCACAAATCTGCAAAATGAAGTCTTTTCCAATATTATTTCCTATTAGATCTTTCAAAAATACAGTTGTTGAAACTAACTTTTGCCTGCAACTTCTACAAAGAAGAAACCCAAAACTGGTCCTATCTGACCAGTAAGACAAGAAATATTTACTTATTTACTGTTTTGATTTCACTTTCCTTCTTGCGTCCTTATGCTTCTTCTGGCACTCCTGAAAAGATTCACATTTGAGCACGATATTATCAGAAGTTTGGAAGTTCACATGTCCTGTCTTTATTCTTTTTTACATGAAATAACTGGTCCCATAGAATACAGGGGTTCAGTAATTTACTTGACTGGACATAACAAGATGATTTCATAAACAGTTTTATTATAAAACTTTTTAGTTCTCTGGTGATTGCAAAGCTTCAAGCGCATCTAAAGATCATAGATTATTTTTCAGTGCAAATTCAGGAAATAAACAGTTGTGTTCCCCCATCATGCTGACCTTTCAGCCAGTTACCGAGTAACAGATGTTAAAACACTTACCTCAAGCAATAATCTACGTCTGTCTTCCCAGCCATCTCTTTCTTCACTGAGGTCTACCGATTTACAAAATAACTTGGGGCCCTCTGCGCAAAAAGAATAAATTAACGTGGTCACACTTCTCTGAATATGCTCCTCTTTGTAACTCTCAGGAGCGACACAGCAACAAAGTCAGAAGGCCCATTCTTCATATTCCCCTCTCGCCCCCACCACCACAAGGGCCTCCAACAGAGACGTTACGTATTACAGCCTTGCATCCTAAGAAAAAAAACGGCAGCAGCAGCAGCTTTCCTTGGTATGCTCAAATATAAACTGCAGTGAAACAGCATTTGTTTCATTAGAAGCTCAGCACCACTATCCTGCGTCTGCCAAGAAATTGGCTAGAATATCAAAAGCAATTGCTTTGGTGGCCGACAGGTGGCAGTTGGGTTTTTTGTGGTTTGGGGCTCTTGGTTGGTTGGTAGGTTGGTTTGTTGCTTTCTTTGCTTCAGGGGTTCTTTGGTTTTCTGGTTTTTTGACTTTGAAATTAATGACATTAACAAGAAGAAAACCCACAATATTTTGGATCAAAAACCATGTAGGCATATGCGGCTGATAAGAATAGCCAGTATTTTCAACAGGAACGTCAGAAACAGAAAACAATTGAGTATCAGATATATGCCTGAAAGGATCCAAAATGTCTAGATAACTTCTCGAAAAGAGGGTGACTAAGTTGTGTTATACCTCTTAGGCGTTCATCATCTTTGCAGAAGAAAAAAGATCTGGCACGTTCTGTCTGTGGTAAAGAGAAAAAACTAGAAAAAACACAAAAGAAATTCAGCATCGTAAGAGTTAGTGTCAAATTCCATTAGCCCAAGTCCAAGCTGTAAGGCTTCAGAGAAATAGCATCTCGGGCAGGACGCTACTCCACAGTAACCCAATACAACCTCCTATAAAAAAAACTTTTCTGAGGAAAACATCACATGCGATTTGACTTTGGGCCAAACCCACTACCCAGCTGAGTTCTCATCACTGAGCTAGAAAATCAGCTTTGCTACTCAACAATCGTGTGTGGTATTGGCATCTTTGACTACTACATACTGTACGGCAAGGAATGGGTTTCTGTAGGCAACTGCCCTTGTCCACAGATGTGGAATGAAGATGTCAGTCTCCCCATGAGCCAGGTGCTGTTATTAACATACTCATAGTATCAACCCACCACAACCAAGTAGACAATGACTACAAGTAAAACTTGCATTTCTTTGTCCCTTCTGCTTTCTGATGCCTCAGGTTCATCATCACCCTCAGAACTGCTGTCTTGGAAACGTGGATCTTCTTGCCATTTGACTTTGACAGGTTTTATTGTTTCAGCTATGTAGGGCTCTGCAATAATAGCACAATTAAAAAAATTGTCAGATTATTCCCATACTTGCCAATATTAATACCTACTTCAGAGTGAAATAATTACAGTGGAAATGACAGCTTTAAGAAGAACGGAAACCTCCCCTCCCAGGTTTTCTTTATCCTTGGGGTAGGTATGAATTGAGTTGTTTTCTCATATGTCACAGATTTTGCTTTCAAAATTCGTAACTCGTGTCATCACAGCATAGGCAAAGAGCGCAGTAGTCATCCTAGGGCTTGTTATTAGGGTCCAGGGCTCTATCAGTTCTCACCAACCTCACAATCGTCAACAGATTTGGGAGTAACAGTGCCACTTCATATTTTTATGCTTGCAGAAGTTGTAATAAAAGCTGTCTTGCACTGTGACCTACCTTAAAAAAGTTCCTTTGCAAATAAATTCACAATGCCATGGTCTGTGTTTAAGCTGTATTATTTTCATGTGTGCATTCCTCCCTGTAGTATACACAGGCAGCTGCTGAACTCTGACAGCGTAATTTATTTAAAATCTTGATGGTTTACATGAAAGCGCATTTGACTTGCATGTCATCTTTTTCCCTGTTTAAGAAATTTAGTGGATGACAACAAGTTTATCCACCACCGTTCAAAAAACGGTTAAATTATAGATCCTTCTCAAAACATTCTTCTCAAAATTCCTGGGATGCAAGCATGGATTAACTCTGATTCAACTAGAAGAATCTTGACAAGCATCAGAGAAGACTGTAGCAATAATTACTTACTGCTGCCTCTGAAAGTCACCTGGACCATGAATTTCTCTACATGATACAACTCTACAGTATCTGACATAAGCCACCCATCACAAGTTGCACTATTATTATCCATGTTCTGCTGTTACCTTCTTTCATGCCTGACTCCTCTGTATCTCCAAAGAAGGAAAACTTGAAACCACCAGACTCCTCAGCTACGCTACTCCTGACATTAGGTCCCAAGTGGTCAGGTAGGGTACAGTCCTCCATATCATCTTTGTCCCAGGGTGTTTCTTCATTTTTGTGTGATTTGCTCTTTGAAGATCCAAACAACTCTTTTAAATCAACAGTAATATCATAATACGTTTCTTGAGACACTTCAGGCAGTTTCTCACTCTCTTCCCTCTCCTTCTTCCTTTTAGCTTTACTGAAATGAGATTGTTAAAGGATGGTAACACTGTATGTGTATTTTTAAAAGAAAGGCTCCCATAGAGGCAACCTTTTTATTAAAGTCTTCTTACACTTATCCAAGCAAATGAAATGTTAAGAGATAATATTTTTTTCCTCACAGATTTGCAAATCTTAGAAGTTCATGACTTGAAGCAAAGGGACAGACTGAAGGTGAGAAAATTAAGAGAGGAAGTGGTTTGCAGTAGATGGACTAGAAAGAAAAGATGACATTATACGCTGGTTTTAGTGCTTGCAATTCTTACTATCTTTTGATTTTAACAATAACAGAGAGAACTGAAGAAAAAACAGAGCAGTCTCCAGAGTTTCGATGTCCATCTTCTGCTACAGCTATCTTTCCACAGGCAGAAAAGTCACAACCCTAGTTACAAAGCTGTAGTATTACCTCTCTTGTTCCGTAGCACTTCGTTTCCTTTCAAAAACTGCATGGTCCTCTCTTGTGGGATCATAGCGGAGGGCATTAATATCTCTGTAAAAACAGAAAGAAAAAACCATGAGGCATCCTAAATGCTCAAGTGAAAGCTACCTTAAACTTTTACAGTTAAGTTTCAAATTCACAATGACTTCTTGATCAACGTAGCTCCAAATCAATCTAAAGCCTAAGTGGCATTTAGGAAGTACCTGATAGTCAGTGATGGGGTCAGGAAAAACTATAAGCAGAAGTGGCTTTAATCAAATTGATGTACTTACTATAAAACCTAGACCTCAGGTTGTGTATGTTATGCAGTAAGTCTCCACCTGCACCTGTTTATCTTTTGAGGAGCTATAGCAGTACAGCTATCCATAGCAATAGATCTCAATTTCTTCTAGTACTAAACACTTCAAAATTCAAATATTTGAGGGGGAAAAAAAACCTCAAACAAAAAACAGAACAAAAAAAAAAATACCAACCCAAACTCCCAAAACCCCACATAACTAACCAAATAAAAACAAACACTCACCCTTTGTGCTCACCTTCCAAAATTTAAACATTTTGAGGACTTTCAGCTAAAGCAGTTTAAGGTTGAGACCAATCCCGACACTAGTGTAGCAAAGCCAATGCTGCCTTATAGCAATGTAAGAAGGAAATCATTTATTTCCCTTCTCTCTCCTCTCCCTAAATTAATGATTATAGCATAAATTAACTGCTTTTAAATAGTTACACACTGTACCATTAACTGGGTACTAGAGAACACTGTCATTCACAGAACTGTCCTAGAGATCACCTCTGGGGTTGCACAGATGATTTTCCCCTCTGCTTAGGCTTTTGAGAATGCATTAAAATTTGTACAGAAGTAATTAACAATTAAATATGACTGTACAGTGGTCACAACTAGTATTTAGCAATCAGCAATCAACTGATAGAACTCCAGTAGTGACTGCTGTTAAAAACTGTGTGGTACCGCATTAGTTTTAATGATACTAACTTCCACCAGTTCAGTCCACAGACCAATTTCTGTTAAAGGTCATAGTTAAATCTCACCATACTTCCCACAGTACATTTCCAGACCTCTATCATCATCCTCTAATGAAGGCTACAGCATGCCCAACAGCAACATGTAACAAAGTCCTAATCTAAAGAAGAATTAAAGCAGAAATACAGGTAAATGAAAATACTAATTAAAAAAAAAAAAAAGATAAAAAAAATATAAATTCTCCACTGAAAAAGAGGACTGATGAAGTCCTAATCACCTTTAGGCCAGCAAAAACAATACCCTTAGACTCTAACTTTGGCAGCAGTTAATAACTTACTGACCTACTGCCCAACTGTCATGTTCTTCGTGTAGCCACGTTAGGTTTGCCTCCACAGAGAACAGAAATGTGTCTTACCTAGGCAAGAACTTGAAATGTTGATATTTCATAACCAATGCTCGAATCTAGATCTATTAGAAGAAACTCGAGCAGGCATCAATAATATTTTTGCATAAAATAACGATAATTATCAGTTGCAAAATCTATTGAGACACTCAACTTGAGAAACTGCATTAAAGACTAACCTCAAATGCACACAACAGAGAAGGAAACACTTTTCCTAATCAGCTTGGTAGAAAATTTAGTTGCAAAACATGGGCAAAACCTAAGCCTTCCTAAAATTCCTTCTTTATTGATAACAGACAATTCATACTTGAATTTCTTAGCACTTGTGGCCTTCTTTGTCAGCTTAGGGTGTTCCAGGTTGATATTCAAGAGACTTCCCAGGATTTCCAGATTTTTCTTTTTCTCTGCAGCAAGTTCTTCTTCCTCATCTGTCTTCAAGATGTTTGTCTCTGCCATAAGAAAAATATATAATATTTCCCCTGCTACCACTTGAATAAGCCTGTGATATCTGATATACTGCATTACTACCATATTACAAGTGCTCACGTTTCAAGCACATCACCTCCTTCATTTTAAGGCTACTTGGAGGCTTTCTCCCTTCACTGCAGAAAATCAGATCCATTATTTAACTTTTTCTCTGCTTATATCACATAACTGTACAACTACTTGGCCCCTGATAGACACTGGACAGATGATCACATTGAAGCAACAAAGGGAGTAGAAGTAGGCAAAAATTTAAGTTTCAGAAATAAATTCTAGATCTTGAAAACTTAAGAACTGCAATTTCAGTAGGGTAATAAAAGAAATATTTTAACATGTTTTCCCTTTTGGCTTTTTTGCCTTGTACTGTTTAAAGAAAAAAGAAAAACAAAACCAAAAAAACCCCCAAAAAATCTTTCTTTCTTAGGCTACCAAATCAGCCGTGGACTGCAGGATGACTACAAAACTGTTCACATGAGTGTAATGGTCAAAATGTTTACCTTAAGAAGTCACTACTTAACTCTATGAAAAACATGGATAAACACATTCTGGGATCATCCTGTATTAAAAAAATATTTTCAGGCATTGACTGATGTACTAAGTACATCTCACTCAGCTGTTACAAATACTTCTGCAACACAAACATTTGAGAAAACACAGCCACCAATGTATACTATGTACAGCCACAACAGCCGAGCTGTTCTTCTTAAGACATCACCAAAGTAAAAGTAGTCCATAAGTTGTTTCAAGCATCCAATATTAAGGCTCCATGATGTAGCTTTATTACTGTCATTAACCAGGAAATAGGAGCAGGTTTACCTTCTTCTTCACCGTCACTTTCAAGGAATCGAGCATCCATGCGGAATCTTTCATCCGTGCCAAGTCGTGACTGCAATTTCAAGAGCTAACCAAAATGAAAGACACTATTGAGCACTGGAGAAGAAAATCATCAACATTCAGATACTTCAAAGATGACACCATCAGAGAAACTCCCCCCACTCCCCAACACACATCACTTCCTCCATGGCTGCTGTTCCCTCTAGTTCAGGGAATTCCATTGCAGTTTTGTCAAAATCACATTCAGCAAGCACGCAAACCCACGTGTGATGTCCTTCTGAAGCAGCATAATGGAGACTTAGAAGACTAAATTACAGTAATGGGTTCACTCACTTTTTCACCAGCTTTGCCTTCAAACTGGGGCTTAATTTTGAATCTCTCAGCGTCCACATCATCTTGCTCATCGTCACTGCTGTCAAACAGTCTGCCCAAGGTTTTAGGAGCAGATTCATCCTTTAATAAACAAAAACAAAAGAGAAAGGCAGTAGTTTACATAAATTTGAGAAGATAAATCAGTATCAGCTTTGTTCATGTGCTTTCCAGTTTATCTGAAGAAGTATATTTCTAGAACATGCAGCTCACTTACTGATCCATGCACTTCAACTCCTATACTGTACACACAACTCATACAGTTCTGTTTTACAGCTAAGACTATTAAACTTTAGCATAGACAAAATATCCACATAAAGGGTAACTTGGCTTTTACAGTATCAGATAATTGGGTATAAACCCCCAAATTTCTGATTATGTCAAGGGAGATATTTAAAGATATGCATGTCAAACTATACCCTCACTTATGGCATAAACTCAAGGATATAGTTTAAGTCAGTTGATCAAAACCAACAACTGCAAAAGGTAAGCGCTCCATAGCTTTGAAACAGTTTTCCATTAATCAGAAGTTCTTTTAAAGAAAGGGGAAATTACAGGGCATGGATTCTAAATACAGGGTAAGGATATACATGGGTGAAAGGAGTGATAAACACAAGGATAAATGAGAAAATGTTTTAATTACATAGTAAAAATGGTTAGAATCTTACAACATTGATGAAGAAAAAAACCCAACAAAAGCAAACCCAATGGTCTGACCCTTTAGCTGAGATGCAACTAAGAAAATAAGACACAAGAAGTTCTCTTCCAGTGAGTACTTAATTGTGCTGAAAACAAGGCAGTAAAATCCTGAGAAGTCTGCTAAATA
This sequence comes from Psittacus erithacus, assembly GCA_009867235.2. Classification (NCBI taxonomy): domain Eukaryota; kingdom Metazoa; phylum Chordata; class Aves; order Psittaciformes; family Psittacidae; genus Psittacus; species Psittacus erithacus. Next base: position 15,357 of record WYDI02007824.1, on the reverse strand, counting down.
AGGTCACAGGTGCAGTGTATAGAGGAAGTCCCACACAACTTACCTGGACCCAAACATCACTTTAAAAAGGCAACATTGCATTAATACAGTTAATTAATACAGATTCTTCATCCACAAGCTTGGAAAGACCAGAGTTCCTTTACAGTACTCAAGCCAAAACTCTTCCCCCTCCTTTGCCTAAAAGCAGCAACATTTCAAAACTAATTAAGTTAATTAATGTAACTTAAGCATTTTCTTTTCATCCAAGTCAGAGTATCTTCTATATAAATCTCAAACTCCTTACACATTCTCCAAGTTCTCCAGTTTTAGCAGATGCATGGTTAAATTGTTTGAAACCTACCCCATATTAACAAAAAAAAAAAAAAAAAAAAGAGAAGAATCCTCCCTCCTAACTCAAACCTGATCTACTTTTTTCTGTCATTTCACTACGAAAAACAGTCTTCAGAAAAAAAGGCATAATCATATTCATATGGAATACAAGGCACAGTCATATCCATATGCAATTACTTTACAGAATACCAGACTTGCTCCAATAACACTTACCTTCTCATGCATATTTCCCAAACTGGCACCTTTCTTCAATGTCTCATCTACTTCAGCTTCACTTTCCACATCTGAATGAAATATCATGTGTTTACGCTTGCCTGCTGGCTGGCTATCCTGTGGAAGAGTGAAACTCTCAAGTCAAACTTAGCAAATACTTGCTACAGTCACACACAGTACCTAAAAGACGTTTCCACAACATGAAAGGAGAAATCTACTATTCCTCTTGCAACTCTAGACACATTCCAGGAATTAGCATTCATTACTTTATATATATTCACAAGAAAAGTGGCAATGTAATCAAAAATTCCAATGATTTTTAAAATATCTTAAACCATATCTATTAATTCCCTGTTTCTATTACTGCATACTATTCAGAGAGAAGTTGTGAGTGTCATTACCAGATTGGAGAGAGCTCCTTGAATGAGTTTCTTCTGTAACTCTCTCTCTCTCTGTCTCTCTTCTAGAGCTGCTAGCCTCCTTTGGTTATCCTGCAACTGTTTCTTTTCTGGTCTACGTTCCTTTGAAGCAATAGCATGAAGACAAAGCTTCTTATTTCCCAGAAGGCTTCTCTTCCCATCCTCACGATTATCAGCTTCACATTCTGGATTTTTGTTGCTGACATCCTCCTTCAATTGTTTTGAAAATAGTCTGGGGCTTTTCATTTGTCGTCTAGTATGTTTCTTTGACACTGCAGCATTACTATCCACATCACTGCTCTCATCTTCACTCTGATCAGTATGAGAGGCAGCATCTCCATGCTCTGAATTTTGCTTGAATCGTGTAGACCTTGCATCTTTGCTCTTTCCTTGCAAGTGCAGCCTGGACACAAGCTGACCTCCCCCATCTGCAAAGGACGCAGCATCTGACAGTTCCTTGTGCGGTTCACAATGTGCATTTTGTCGCTTTTTACTGCTGAGTTCAACTGAACACATTGAAGAGTTCTTCCGCTGTTTTTGAGACCACTTCTCCCCACAGGAAGAAACACAGGCTTCAAGATCTAATCTTTCTACAGACTTCTTCTCTAAACCAGTGCTGTCCCTGGGTAACTCTTTTTCACAAAGGGACCCCATTCCTCTGAAGGGCTGATATTTCAAATGCAAATTATTTTGCCCCTTGAAACTTGCTTCATCAGCATCCTCCTCCCCTGCGAAAATCGCAGTGACTATATCTTCAGGACAGATACATTTTTTCCTAATTGCAGGGCAAAATTTTATAAGGTTTGTTTTATTTTCAACATTATTCTTAGGATACTCTTCAACACCACACCGACTAGAGCTCTGTGTATTGTCTGATTCTTCTCTGTGTGTCCCAGTAGCTAATGCTTGTAAGTCATCCAATGTAAGGTCTAAGTGGTAACAGTTTTGCATCATGCATTCATAATCCAAACTGCTTTCAGACTCCTCTTTCTCAGGCTCTGAACAAGAGTTTTCACTATCACTTGTGTTTGTTGTACTGCTACCTGCTGCGCTCTGCAAGGCAGCAGTTAGGGATTTTTTCTTTTTGCCTTTTTTTTCAACATATTCTTTCAAATTATGAGTTTTTACTGAGGATTTATTTATCAAATCACCTTTTTTCTCAGTTAAGATTTCTTCATTTTCCACCTTCACTGGTTTACAATCAGCTAAAACTGTAGAGTTCCTGTTATGTAGCTGTGGAGTTTTACCTTTAGCAATAATTTCATCTGTATCTGCTGACTGGTAACCATTATCACATTCCATAATCTTTTTCTCTCTAAAGCTTCCTTTGATAGCTTGCTTCATGGCATCTGGATTGCTTAAGGACCAGTAACTATTGTATTTTAATTCAAAATTGTCCCCAACAATTTCCAAGTGGTCACTTTCAGCCTTGCCATTTTCAGCTTTCTGTACTTCTCTCTCTCTCTCTACCATTGCTCTGATTTCCTCTTCAGAATCAATATCACTGTCAGAAATACTCGTATTATTTTGTAGTGTAACACCAGAAACATTGCTTTCATCTGGTAATATGCCTCTCCCAGACACTTTACTATTAAGACTCCTCAACTGAGGCAATTTAGACTTCTCTTTGGGCATCCATTTTGATCGTTGATCTAGCTGTGGTGAGCTTGTGTTTTTTGAAGTTGACTGGCACCCAGAGGGGAGAACTACTGCTCCATTCAGAGTCTCACTGCTCAGCTGCCTCAGTTTTTTAGGTGGCTTCTTCATTGCAGGTGACTCTCCTTTCCGCTTCGTGTTTATGCTGTCACCTCTTTCTTCCAAGTGCCAAGAGAGCTCAGAAACAGGAACAGCATTTGTCAAGTCTGGCTCCAGCCTTCTAAGGTTATGGCAATATTTTGATGGGTCGTATTTCATAATGTGAATCTGAGTTAAGGAACTAACTCAACATGACACTTTCAGCACGCAAACTTCCAGTCTTTATGAACAGGCTGGACTCTGTGTGAAAGGACAACCCAGAGTCCTTTCTCATGTCAGAACCTTAAGCCTTTAAGCAGCTGATGTGCAGTCTAAACAATGTATTCAAATCACAAAAGCCTACTCCAAGATTTACTTAGGGAATCCAGTGAACCAGTGTTGGCTGCTATGTCACACTTCCAGACCGTGAAGCAAGTGTTTCCCCATATGACAAAAGAAAGGGAACTGTGCCTATGCCCAACCAAGAGGAAAAGGATATTTTCTTTTTCTGTTGACTCCTGAGGTGCAGGATAGGCAAGACTCTTCCAAATTTGCCAACAATCCATTTCTGAAAGAGAAAAAAATAACTAGTGTAAAACAAACAAGGAATGGAAGTAACCCTGTAATAAAACAAGATGCATATTCTTGGATAACAGAAACACTCATAAAGGACCATCTGTGACTAGCTCTTTTTTGTTTACTCTCTTTGGTGGGATTTGTACTATGCAAGTTAGTCAGCTTCCTTCACAAAAAAAAAAAAAAAAAAAAAAAAAAGAACAACCCTAACCCCCCCATCACCCTCTGAAACCACTTTGTGCTCAGCAAATAACTTCGAAAGCTTTGCAGGAAGTATAATCTTTGCCGCCCAAATGTTCATGTTCAGTGTTTTCATTCCAAGTCTTACTTTAACAAGCACGTGTAGACCATGACCCTGAACATGCAGAAGCACAGAGATTAACTCCTGACAATTGAGCCACCAAAAATGTATATGCTGTATAAAAAGAAAATACACACTCTGCCTACATGCTTTTAAGGGGGACACAAAGATGTTTCCAACATAAAGGAGTAATTTAACATCACAAAAGAGTCTGATCAAGATGATTTTTAGGAGTTACAAAGAACACCAGGAACATTCCACACAAGGAATAAGTCTACATATAAGGTATTTCCTTAGACTGCCTTTCACAAGTTGGACATTTCATAAAGATTTTTTTACATAAAGGGTAGAGATTTAACACAAATACAGATGTAAGAAGCCCGTGCCTGATTCTGGCTTTTGTTTTGCTTTAGTTCTCTTCACACTCGCGCCACCATACCTTATGATCTGGCACCTCTGTACCTGGTACTGCTTTCATAAAGAAGTCCACAACTCCCACCTTTTTCAACGATTCTAACAGAGACATTTGGCCATTTCTTTGTGGCTTTTCTTTCTGCAGCTTTGCTTCCTCCCTCTCCCTGGCCAGCCTGTACCAAAAAGCACATCATACATGATAAAAAGTCTGCCCGTGTGCTAAATTACAGCTGGCAGTGACTCTGTTCCACAGAAGAGTTACCATTCCTACCCAAAGAATTAGCACATCTGCTACCTTTAAAGGAGTAATGATGTAAAACATGTTGCAGTATCTAATGAGCATCAACAGGGCACCAATGTCAATAAAATCTAGAAAGATAAAAAGCATAGCAGCTGAAAGCACAATCATAGTACTATCAGATAATCAGAAAAGGATTAACTTCAGCAGCAACATATATATATTTTTTTTAAATTCATTTTTACCTGTGCAAGAAGCTTTCTTTGGCCAACTGAATTTGCAGTGTCCCACCTTTCCATTTTGTTTTATTTAAAACTGTCATGCCTGCAAAAAAAGGAGATGGGAAATGAATATTTGCTACATTTAAAACAAAAACAACAAAAAAATACACCTCAGGCTCAACTATGCCTTCTTCTAGAAGTTTCTTCAGCATGATATTATTACTCACTTGATTTAAGTTTGCACGTGTAAAGTCTAATACCCAAGTCTTAAACTAGGAAGTCCACATCCAAAATTCAAATTCTGACTTCAAAAGACTCATTCGAGTCATTCAGATACATGTACCCTGATGTTTCTACATTACTGTCAGATAGGCTCTTCTTGACTTCGCTTCTTATGCACTTTGAAAAACACAGTTAAGGACTACAGAAAATCAGAAAGAAAAGTGGTGTACTTGGAACTTTAGGATGCAAAATGTGAAGAGCTCTTAAACAGTCACTTTCCAACAGCTTTCCCATTCCTAACGGTAGCATTCCCTACATAAAAGGACATATTTCCAACTCCTCTCTTTGAGAACAGGCATCTTCACCTGCCATTTTGCTGCTACATATTACACAGGTGCTTTTATAACCCTGCAATTAGTTTTGTAACCCCACGACATTGGGATTTGTAATACTGCTGTAACAGAAGCATGCTTTACATAAACTCTTCTCCTGGGCTTCCTCTGATACCAAGTCACAATGCTTTTACGGACCTGATGCAAGTGTTTGAAGCACATTTCCTATAACTTTTCCTACAAGGGTTAGAATAACTTCATTAAGTCATTCATCTCAGTCACAAGAAACCTTTTTAATGTGCTTACAACTACTTACTGAGAGGTCCTGTAAAGTAACTTAAAATTGCAGTTTAAAGGGAACAAACATGACAACAAAAGGAAACAGGGTCTACCTTGACCACATCCTGATCTGACAACATCTGATGCATTTTCAGTAATGCAACCTGGCTCAAAACCATAAATTACTTAAAAAGAAATGAATAAAACCACACACTTACACTTTTTAAGATCTGCATCTGAAATATTGACAGTGATGTAAGCAAAAGCTTTCAGAGGGTTTCCTGAGCAAAGAGAAACACTCAGTTAATTTCTATGTTTCCTTTAAAACTAAAAGCTGAGCATAATGTGCGTCACAAGCAAGAACAAAAAAAAAAACCCCAAAAAACCAGTAACAACAAAAAAAACCCCAAAAAACCAAACAACCACCACAACAACAAAAAAACCCAAACAACCAAAACCATTACACACAAAATTTAAAAACCAACTCGCTGTAAAAAGGATGATTCCAAGTACTTTTAAAAATTGACACAAAGCTGTTACCCTGATCATCTTGTCTGGTAATAATCTCCGTATCCAAAACATGTCCAAACTTGCCAAATCTTTCCTGCAGCTCAGCCTTAGACACCGCATGGCCAAGCCCTCCAACATACAAGCGTTTCGGCACTTGCTGCATCTCCACGTGGGAAAGCCCGGCTGCGCCAGCTGTCCCGAACTCTCCGGCTTTCTGTAAGAAGACCAGCACTGGTCAGCAGCACTGACACAGGAAGCATCAACGAGTTCACAGCATCAAGACGCGGAACACTCGCGCACCAGCAGCGAGCCACGAACAGCCTCGTGCTCCAGCCCAAGACAGCCCACACCGCCTTGTAGCGGGAAACAGCGAGACCGGGGCGAGGCCTCAGCCGCCGCCGCCACCCCGGCACCAGCCACCGAGACCCCGATAGCCGCGGGTCCCCACAGGACGCCAGCACCTACCCGCATCTCCGCCAGCAACGAGTACTACAGCCCAGCACAATAAAGGCTCCCTCTCGCAGCCCTTCCTGTGGTACCGGGGAGAAAAGTCCCGGCAGCTGCTTCTGCAGCAGCGTGGAGAGTACACGAAATTTGGGTCTGGGGACTGCGGAAGGTGCCAGAGAAACGAAGTAAAAGCGGAAAAATTTCCACAAGACACGAATAAGAAACCAACAACAGAAACCAAAGAGCTAAGTGACAAAACAACGCATGTAACACCACCTCCAACAAGCTCAGGAACCACAGTTGCACTGACTGTTTCCGGGGAGGAGTATGAAGGCGCAGCCGGCACTCCCCCCTCCCCCCCCCTTCCTGCGCAGCCGCAGTGGCACCGGCCAAGCCGCGGGGGGAGGTTGGGCAGTTCCAAGCGCGGAGCGGGGAGGGGGGAGGGGCTGCTCTCGGCCTCTCCCAGGGGCCGCGCGGGACCGCCGGGGCAGTCGCGGGCCCTGGGTCCGACCCCGGGTTCCTGCGGCGGCAGCGCCGGCCCGGCTGCGAGCGCCGCTTCCGGGTTTTGCCGCTGAGGTGTAAGGCGCAGCAGCAAAGACGGGCAGCGCTGCGCCTCGCAGCTCCAACGGTTTTACCGCCCGTCGCTAATAGCGGCCTCAACCTCTGTGGCTCTGATTACCATTCTACAGTTGCTTAATCGCCATTTGCTTTTCCTGCAGTTTTCTGTCAAATCTCCATTCCATGTCATGTTAGCATCTCTTCATAATGAAGACAGCACTTTTCAATTAATGCATCAAGGATGACTTCACTGTAAAATTCATCTGCTAAAAAAGACTTGCACCATCTTTATTACAAGAGAACTTCCCTGAATAATTCACCAGCGACACCAGGACAAACACCAGATCCTGTCTCGGGCACAACCGAAGTAGGAAAAAAGGAATCGCAGAATAGTTTGGGTTGAACGGACCTTCAATGGTCATCCAGTCCAACTGCCCTGCAATGAGCAGGGCTTCTTCAACTAGATCAGATTGCCTCGAACCGCATCCAGCCTGGCCTTGAATGTCTCCAGGGATGGGGCATCTGTCATCTCTCTGTGGCAGCCAGTGCCAGGATTTTACCACCCTCATTGTAAAGAATTTCTCCATCACATCCAGCCTCAATCTTCCCTCTTTTACCTTAAAAGCACTGCCCCTCGCACTATCTCAACAGGCCCTGCTAGAAAAGTCTCTGCCCATCTTTCTTCCAGGCCTCTTTTAAGAACTGAAAGGCTGCAATAAGGGCTCCCTGGAGTCTTGTCTTCTCCAGGCTCAAGAAACCCAACCCTCTCAGCCTTTCCTCAGAGGAGAGGTGTTACATCCCTCTCATGGTTTCTGTGGCGTTCCTCGGGACCCTCTCCAACAGGTCCATGTCTTTCCTGTACAGAGAGCTCCAGAGCTGGACGCAGGACTTCAGAGGGGTCTCACCAGAGCGCAGTAGAGGGGAAGAATCCCCTCCCTCCACCTGCTGGCCACTCTCCTTCGGATGTGGCCCAGGACACGGTTGGTTTCTGGGCTGCAAGCGCACACTGCTGGGTCATGTTGAGATTTTAGCCAGCACCCCAAGTCCTTCTCCTCAGGGCTGCAGTTACCGAGTAACAGATGTTAAAACACTTACCTCAAGCAATAATCTACGACTGTCTTCCCAGCCATCTCTTTCTTCACTGAGGTCTACCGATTTACAAAATAACTTGGGGCCCTCTGCGCAAAAAGAATAAATTAACGTGGTCACACTTCTCTGAATATGCTCCTCTTTGTAACTCTCAGGAGCGACACAGCAACAAAGTCAGAAGGCCCATTCTTCATATTCCCCTCTCGCCCCCACCACCACAAGGGCCTCCAACAGAGACGTTACGTATTACAGCCTTGCATCCTAAGAAAAAAAACGGCAGCAGCAGCAGCTTTCCTTGGTATGCTCAAATATAAACTGCAGTGAAACAGCATTTGTTTCATTAGAAGCTCAGCACCACTATCCTGCGTCTGCCAAGAAATTGGCTAGAATATCAAAAGCAATTGCTTTGGTGGCCGACAGGTGGCAGTTGGGTTTTTTGTGGTTTGGGGCTCTTGGTTGGTTGGTAGGTTGGTTTGTTGCTTTCTTTGCTTCAGGGGTTCTTTGGTTTTCTGGTTTTTTGACTTTGAAATTAATGACATTAACAAGAAGAAAACCCACAATATTTTGGATCAAAAACCATGTGGGCATATGTGGCTGATAAGAATAGCCAGTATTTTCAACAGGAACATCAGAAACACAGAAAACAATTGAGTATCAGATATATGCCTGAAAGGATCCAAAATGTCTAGATAACTTCTCGAAAAGAGGGGGACTAAGTTTCCCCATGGAAACTCCATAGGGACACATGTAGGGGCATATGGACATAGAGCCACATGGGGACCCATAGAGACCCCATGGCAATTCTCTAGGGACACAATGGGGGGGTATCGATACAGAGACACCTAGGAACCCATAGGGACCCCATAGAAATTCCTTAGTGACACAGTGGGGGGGGGAGCGTAATTGCATAGAGACACACAGGGACTAATAAAGAGACATTGGGGGGCCTGGGACCCATAAAGACCCCATTGAAACTCCATAGGGACACATGGGAGGTATTGACATAGAATCACATAGGGACCCATAGAGTGACATAGGTGTTGGCTGCGACCCATGGAGACCCCATAGTAACTCCCTATGGACTTACTGGAGGGGTATGGACATAAAGATACATAGGGACCCATAGAGAGACTTTGGGGGCTGCTGCGATCCATAGAGATGTAATAGAAATTTGATGGGGACACAGTCCAGGGAGCCGGGGGGGAGAGGGGGCAAAGTATGGATATGGAGACACATAGGGACCCATAGAGAGACATTGGTGTTGCCTGGGACCCATAGAGACGCCATAGAAACTCCATAGGGACATGTGGGGTTATGGACACAGGGGTGCATAAGAACCCATAGAGAGACATTGGGGGGTGCATAAGAACCCATAGAGAGACATTGGGGGGTGCTGTGACCCATAGGGACTCCATGGAAATTCCATAGGGACACACTGGGGCGGGTAAGGACATAGAGACACAGAGAGACCCATAGACATTGGGGGATGCTGGGACCCAGAGAGACTGCATAGAAACTCCATAGGGACACATCGGGGTAGATATGGGCATAGAGACACATAGGGACCCATAGAGATGTATTGGGAGGTGCTGGGACTCTTGGAGGCCCCATAGAAATTCCATAGGGACACACTGGGGGGTGGAGGAGTATGGACCTAGATACGCATAGGGACCCATAGCGAGACACTGTGGGGCCTGGGAAGCATAGAGACCCCACTGAAACTCTATAGGGACACATTGTAGGGCATATGGAAATAGAGACATGTAGGGACATATGGAGAGGCATTGGGAGGTGCTGTGATCCATAGAGACCCTGTACAAACTCCATAGGGACACACTGGGGGGGTTTGGACATACAGACACGTATGGACCCATAGAGAGATATTGGGGTTGGCTGGGATCCATACAGACTCCATAGGGACACGAGGAGGGGGGGTATGGACATAGAGACACATAGGGACCCACAGAGAAACATTAGGGGGTGCTGGGACCTTTAGACACCCCATAGAAACCCATAGGGACACACTGGGAGGAGTATGGACATAGAGACAGATAGGGATCCATAAGAGAGACATTGGGGGGTGCAAGGACCCATAGGCATCCCATAGAAATTCCATAGGGACACATTGCAGGGGTATGGAAATACAGACACATAGGGACATAAAGAGAAACACTGGGAGGTGCTGGGACCCATAGAGACCACATAGAAATTCCATAGGGAAACACTGGTGGGTAGTATGCACATAGAGACACATAGGACTCATAGAGAGACATAGGGGTTGCCTGGGACCCGTAGGCACCCCATAAAAACCTCATAGGGACACACTGGGGGGGTATAGACAAAGAGACACATAGGGACCCATAGGGAGACATTGGGGAGTGCTGGGACCCATAGAAACATAGATGTTGCTGGCCACTTCTTGCAACATAGGCTGGCCCCCTGCGTCGCAATGAGCATGCTTTTTCGTGAGTATGAAAGCCCGAGCCTCATGCGATGTGAGGGAGGCAGAAGCTCATCTCAGCCAGGTCAATGTTGCCTGCTCAGGGATGCCCGTTCAGGTTGAGCCTGCCACCTCCCACTGCCATGATGATTCTTGGAGCTGGTTTCTTGAAGGTCTTCGCAGGGTCCTTGGGGTTGGTCAGACCAGCAAGCATCAGTAATATCCTCTACTGTGTCCTTTAATATTTCTATAGTTTTGATATTAGTTCCCTAGTTGAGAATTCTGTTTTTTTCTGTCATTTTTTCTTAAGTGGAATTATTGACCTTTGGAAGTTATGTATTTGTGTTTTATAATCAGAGTGGCTTTCTGTACTTTTGATGGTATGTGTAAATGGACGAAGTAGCTCTGGCAACTAACTTGTAAGTAATGAGTCTGGCCCAGAGAGCGTGCTTGGGAGCGTGTGTCATAGTATATCTGGAGTTAGTTTTTGAGCTGGGGTGTTTTCGTGTGTGGGTTCAGAGTGTCTGAATGTTAGTCTGTGTAGGCATTTCAAGCTTTGTGTCAGTGTGAGTTCGATGTGAGATGTAAATGCAGATTAAGCTTTTGTTTGGTGTAGTGATGAATGATGCTGTGTTGTTCTGCAGGTGTTGAGATCTTCAGGCACATATCGGAGTTCGATGTAGCACTCTTCGGCAGAGTGATGGTACTATGTGAGTAAGTTTGCTGCGTAATATGCAAGTTACACCTTCTTGTGCTGGCCGGCTTAAGAGTTGCCATATGTGTTGAACTTGATGTGCGGAGTGATGTGTGAAGCAACATGCAAATTGACGACGGTTTTGATGCTGGAAAAGGAAAGTGTAGCGATTCCTACTGGAGAAAGCACAGTAGGTGTCTAGTGTGTCATGTGATTTGCAAGCCTTTTTTCTGAAAGCAATATGGAGCATGTCAAAATTTTCCGTTAGAAGACCAGTAGCAATTGGTGCCAAACAGAGAGGATGGTTTTGATGCCAGAAAAGGGACATGTGACAATTGATACATGACAAAGCATGGTAGGTGTGCAGCATTTCCTGTGCATTGGAAACAATTATTGGATTTATGAAGATGACTTGTCCATTGTGCAAATTGTCAGTTATGTAATTGTATATTCCTGAAATGTAGTATGTTAGTAAGTTTTAAAGTACATGCGAGCTTAATGCAATTTGTATTGGTTACAGAATGCTTGTGTCAGCCTTAGACTGCTGCTATTAGTCTTAGAATGCTGGTGTTGGTGCACCATTGTTGGTGTTGGTATTAGATTGATTGTGTTAGTCCTAGAATGCTGGTGTTTGGTTAAGAATGGTGAAGTTATTCTCACAAGGATAGTTTCAGTCTCTGAATGGAAAATTTAATCTGTCAATGGAGAATTTAGTGATTACATGGAGGTCTTGGTGTCAGAAAGGTGGTCTTATTATGTGAGTGGAAAATTAAGTCTCTTAAGGCTCGTCTTGGTTTGTGAGTGGAGAGCACAGTCTGAGAATGGTAGACAGCTTATGCATGGAGAACATAGTCTTAAAATGCTGGTATTGGTCACTGACTGGAGAAAATAGTATGTGAATGAGCGTATTCTTGTTTGAGTGGAGCCTCTAGTTGCTCAGCGGAGAACAGAGTGTGCGCGTGAATCAGTGTGTGACTGGAGCACTTAGTGTGTGAGTGAAGCACTCTAGGGTGTGAGGGGAGCTCTTTCTGTCAGACTGGAGTACTTGGTGTCTGAACGTAGGACTTAGTGTCTGAGTGCCGTGTTTAGTTTCTGAGAGGAGTACATAGTATCTGGGTGGAGCGTTTAGTTTCTGAGTGGAGTGCCTATTTTTTGAGCACAGCAGTTAATGTGTGAATGGAGCACTTAGTTCTTTGCGCCTGTGGAGCTGCAGGTCATCTGGGCAGATGCAGAGTTGCGTTTGGGTGGTGGCCATGAACTGCAGGGCTTTCTGATTTCGGCTTCACAGAGTGTGTAGTATTCCGGCTGTGCATGTGTTTGTCTTGGAATTGCTCTGCCCATGGTCTGTATTTTGGGGGTGGGGGAAGAGCCATAGTGGGAGTCTGTGGGAAATGTGTTGCTATTCCCTGACTGCAGAGGCAGGGGCTGTACTTTACTTTGGGATGGGGTAGGATGTGTGGGTAATGCATAGGGTTGACTGTTGCGGAGGCAATTGGACGTGCGTGTGAGGGGAAAGGTCAGCAGTGGCGAAGGCAGTGACTCAGAGTTAAATGCCAGTATGAAAAGATGTGATTGGTGGGGCTTAAGTGTGGAGTGTTGTGTCAGGGACAGTAGATCATGGTCCTGGGTGAAACACACAAAGGTGGGAAAATACTGTTTGTCTGTTTAGGCTCCTCTTGTGTAAGTCCAGCTTTTGCTGCTCCCCGGAATGTCTAGTTTTGGTCCTACCCAGAATGTTGTGCTTTACAAGGCCCTGGCACAGTTATGACCCTTGGAGACCTTTCTAGATATTGCTGGCCACTTCTTGCAACGTAGGCTAGCCCCCTGCGTCGCAATGAGTGTGCATTTTTGTGAGTATAAAAGCCCGAGCCTCATGCGATGTGAGGGAGGCAGAAGCTCCTCCCAGCCAAGTCAACGTTGCCTGCTCAGGGACGCCCGTTCAGGTTGAGCCTGCCACCTCCCACTGCCATGATGATTCTCGGAGCTTGTTTGCTGATAGTCTTCGCAGGGTCCTTGGGGTTGGTCAGACCAGCAAACGTCAGAAGTATCCTTTTCTGTATCCTTGATTAATATAGGAAACTATAGAAGCAGTAAAGTAGTGGAGAGCTCTCTCTTTATCTCTGGTTTTCTGTCCCCTGGAATCCTGGTACCCTGGAATAGGTGTGACGGGTGTTTATAATCACAGTGTAGCTCTCTACTCTTGCTGATCCATACAAATGGACTGAAGGTCTCTGGGAATAAGCTTGTGTGGGAAAAGGGGGAGCGAGAGCAATGCAGGTGGCATCATTGTGAAGGGAAATTTCTGCCCCAGAGTGCCAGGTGCATGGTTCTCTGTTGGCTCTTCGTCTGTGGGAGCAGAGCCCAACCATTCGTGCTCTATTCCCTGTGCTTGGCCGGGAGAGGACGCCGCTGAAAGTGCAAACACTTGGACTTTGAGGTGGGAAAACGAGGAGTGAGAGCAGTGCAGGTGGCATCATTATGTGATAAAGACAGGCATGATTCATGTGAAAGTAGAATATGGTGTAATAAATGTGGTCATTGAACCCTGTGTGGATCTGACAATTTGGGACCATTATAATCTGTGTGATAACTGTGAGGAATGTTAGAATTGAATTGCGAATATGTAAGGTAAAACATAGACAAGTGTGTTAGTGTGTTTCTGTAGCTGCCGCTTCTGCCGCTTCCCCCCCATAACCGCCGCTTCCCCGCCAGTCACCGCTTCTGCCGCTTCCCTGCATAGCTGCCTCTCCTCCGGGAACCCCGCTCAGCGCTGCTTCTGCCGCCTCCGCTGCATAGCTTGCGTAGCCTGCATAGCCTGCGTAGCCTCCGTTTCCCCAGAAACCCCCCAGCGCCACTTTTGCCACTTCCCCGGAAAGCTCACCTAGTGCCAACGCAGCGCAGCCTGGAGTGGATGTAGTTGCCGCCTCCCCGCCGGAAGATGACTCTGCAAGATTTTCAGAAGATCCGCGGGACTGTCAAAAGACCAACGGGAGAACTCGGCGACTCGGATGGCCGAATGAAAGCAAAGCAGGAAGAGTACATGGCGAAAGGAGATTGGTCCAGACACGGATATAAAAGGCGGTATTATGAAAAATTATGTGCGCGTTGTGACAGAGCTAGGGGAGGCTCTGCTCGTGCACCGAGCACTGTTTTCCTTATTGCTTCTTAGGCTAATCAAAATTTCAATGTTTTTTAAATTGGGTTTCAGTTGTTTCTTTATAACATCGTTCCTCATTTTCCCAACTAGAAGTCCAATTCTTTGCAATTTCTGTGGCGTCCTCTCCCGGCCGAGCACACTGAATAGAGCACGAACGGTTGGGCTCTGCTCCCACAGACGAAGAGCCAGCAGAGAACCGTGCAGCTAGCACTCTGGGGCAGAAAATTCCTTTCGCAACGATGCCACCCGCATTGCTCTCGCTCCTCGTTTTCCCACCTCAAAGTCCAAGTGTTTGCACTTTCTGCAGAGTCCACTCCCGGCCGAGCACACTGAATAGAGTAGGAACGGTTGGGCTCTGCTCCCACAGACGAAGAGCCAGCAGAGAACCGTGCAGCTGGCACTCTGGGGCAGAATGTTCCGTTCGCAACAATGCCACCTGCATTGCTCTCGCTCCTCGTTTTCCCACCTCCATGTCCAATTGTTTGCAGTTTCAGCGGCTTCCTCTCCCAGCAGAGCACACTGAATAGAGCACGAACGGTTGGGCTCTGCTCCCACAGACGAAGAGTCAGCAGAGAACCATGCAGCTGGAACTCTGGGGCAGAAAGTTCTCTTCGCAAAGATGCCACCTGCATTGCTCTCGCTCCTCGTTTTCCCACCTCAAAGTCCAATTGTTTGCACTTCCTGTGGCGTCCTATCGCGGCCGAGCACACGAAATAGACCAGGAACGGTTGGGCTCTGCTCCCACAGACAAAGAGCCAGCAGAGAACCGTGCACCTGGCACTCTGGGCCAGAAAGTTCCCTTCGCAACGATGCCACTTGCATTGCTCTCGCTCCTCGTTTCCCCACCTCAAAGTCCAATAGATTACAGTTTCTGCGGCATCCTCTCCCGACCGAGCACACTGAATAGAGCACGAACGGTTGGGCTCTGCTCCCACAGACGAAGAGCCAGCAGAGAACCGTGCAGCTGGCACTCTGGGGTAGAAAGTTCCGTTCACAACGATGCCACCTGCACTGCTCTCGCTCCTCGTTTTCCCACCTCAAAGTCCAAACGTTCGCACTTTCTGCGGCGTCCTCCCCCAACCGAGCACACTGAATAGAGCATGAACGGTTGGGCTCTGCTCCCACAGACGAAGAGCCAGCAGAGAACCGTGCAGCTGGTGCTCTGGGGCAGAAAGTTCCCTTC